>OY821518.1:11689099-11811599 GCA_963682025.1 Cordilura impudica
AATATTTTAAGTAACGCTTTTAAAAATTCGACAGTACTTACAAAATATTTGAAATTTTTAAAATAAATTGCCTTTTATGAGCTTGGGGTCCTATGTGACCCCAGGTCCAAAAAAGATAATGGGGTCATATTATTTGTTTCCGAAACCCTAGTTTATTAAGATAAATAAAATATTACATTTAAAAGCGGAAAAGTGATTAATTTTTGATATAAAGTATTTGGAAAGAGTACATTTACTGAATGTTTCATAAAAATCGAATTTTTCTCAAAATCAACAAAAATAAATCCTTATAAAAAAAATTCTGACACAAGAATTTACTTAAAAATTCACACAGTTAATCTGTAACATATATTTAACAGAACCTTAAAGTGCCAGATCCATCTTTTGAAATTTTGTTTAAGAAAATTTTTTGAAACTTAAAAAAGGAGTTTTCAAAATTTTATCAAAAATATTTTCCATACGTTAACAACGTGGTATGAAAACAATACTTCATGTCTGAGTACTTATGGGTATAGCGACAAAAAAATTATAGCTTTAATTAATTTCTTAAAGTTGAACAAATTTCCGTCAAATTTCACGACATAGTAATTTTTGGCACAAAAGTGGTCTGGCGCATTAGCTATTTCTTGCCGAGTTTTTCTTCGATTTTAAAGCAATATAGCTTTTTGAAAATATAATTTAGCACTGTAGAACGAAATTTTCGTAAAATCTGAAAAAAGTCATGTTTTCCCCTTATAAACACACTTCGGGTACTTTGGGCCCCACTAGGCACCAGAAGGTTCCGTCGGATCGAGCTAAAAAATGAAGACCTCATTAATGACAGCAAACTTCATATTGTAGACAACGCAATTAGAATTTAAAAAAATTCAATACAAGCTGCGACCAGTCCAATGTATATAAATAAAAGTCGGGTTAGTTACACCATTTATAACTTAGGAACGGTTGGACCGATTTTAATGATTTTTGATATGTTGGATCCGGATTACAGAAAAACTAAGTAGGCGTGTCATCTCCCATACAAAGTGAATTTTAAATATCCTATATCTTGAGTAATATAAAAGAGAATGTAATGATACTCTGTGTGATTTCACAACTTTTCAGTAAGCATGGCACCTCCCATGCAAAGTAGTTATTGAATATCACACATCTCGAATACTATGATAGGGAGAGCCTTGCAAATTTTTATGGCGTCATCTGTTATTCTAGAAGTGAATTTTCGACTCTTTAAATTCGCTTGATTTGCCACATAATTTACCCTTGAGAATTGGATCATCTATTATTTATCAATTATTTTTACTACACAAAAACTATGAGAGGGTAAGGGATTCGTTATCAAGAAAATATTGGGTAACATTATTGAATCGACAATTATCAATGGGAAATTCAAAGGAGAGCATAATAAATTGAGAAGAATCACGTTGATTCCAACAGATTCTGAATTGCATTTGAAATCTTACAATTTCTAATTCGTCTGGCGATGCCAATCAACAAATCTTAATTCCGGCCATTGCATGTCTGTGACTTCGAGTTGGAAAATTCATGTTTCGGTCATAGTCAATTATATGTAGCCTACTCCAGAGTTTGTAAGCCAGAAATAGAGAAACAAAAAATATTTATTACAATCAGGCAAACATTTAATTATGTAAAACAAAATTAAATTTATTAATTGGAAAATAAAATCTGCATTTAAAATGAAATATTGAATTTAATTTCATTATTTTCAAACAAATCTGGGGATACAACAATTATTTTAGGTAGAACAACGTTTGCCAGATCAGCTAGGTTATGGTGAAAAATTTGATACAATCTCTTTCATTTTAATTTATGACAGTAATAACTGGAAACGCCTCAGCAATTCGGTCTTTAAAGTCTATCCTAACATTCAGCTTACTTATCACTTAAGTCACGTATTTAGTGGTATAATAGTAGAACATGTACTCACCTTGCATAATAGGCAGCTGCCGCCATAGCTTGTGCTGTTTCAAGACTGACTTCAATTTTTTTACCATGACGATATGGTAACTTTGCCGTGCCATCTTGTTCCAGCACCAATACCTCCTGAAACTCAACGGTATCCTCTTCGAATACGATGGGTAGAGCCGAAGGTCTATTGTTGCGATTGTTATTGTTGTTGATATGGACGAGGGTCGAAGCGGAGTTGGGGTTTGGTGGCGGCAATAAGCCGGCTTGTTGCAATGTGTGTTCAACAGAAAGTGGAGAATCATGTTCATCGGCCGTCACATCATTGATGGAATTGGTGGTGGTGGTGGTAGTGGTGGTATTGGTGGTGGTGTTTGTAGTGGTCGTGATGTTGGTCGTATTAACGCAGATGGAGTTATTATTATAATTTTGTGTGGGTGTTGTGGAAAACTGTGTGGAATATTCATCGTGGGCTCCTAAAGGTAGTTCACGCGTTGCTGGTTGTTGTTGCTGCTGGTGCTGCTGTTTGGTTGAGACATGTTTTAGCATGTTATTGCTAGAGCCGTTATGTTGTTTATCATTCATCATTTCATTATTTGACTGCTGTGTTTTTTGCTGTTGTTCCTTTAAATTTTGTTCCCTCAACTGTTGATACAATATGGATCGATATTCTCCATCAGCTTTGGTCCTCTGTTGCAGACTATAGGGATACTGAGCGGGAGTCTTCGCAGTTGCATTCACTACTAAGAGTGGTGGTGGCGCCACATATGCCGGAGGTTGTGTATGTAACATTTTGCTGTGCGGTTTCTTCTCCAGATCCTTGTCATGCGAGGATTTTCTATGAGATTTGTGCGTTCTACCAGCGGTACCATGTCCGGCCGCTGAAGCTAGTAATTTCTTTTTGAGTAATCTTGAGGGCGGCAAAGGTGGTGGATTATTCAAATTTTGATTACGTTCCGGTGGGGGTGGTGGTGGCGGTAAGGTTGGTCTTTCTTTAATCGTTTCATAGACATGATTTAGGGGAGCTGGTGGTGGTGGTGGCTGGTGATTGTGGGCATCGAATAGGAAATGTTTTTTGGTATCGACAGGATCTACATAAGAGTCTGATAATTGAAAAGTTGATAGCTGCGGATATGTTAAAGATATTGGCTGTTGTTGTTGTTGTTGTTGTATAACCGGAGGCACCACAGGAGGTGCTGGAGGTAGTTTTAATTGGGCTTTAGGTGCTGCTTTATGCAACCAAATATGTTGGGAGTTTTGTAAATTTGCTGGCAATGGTATTTGAGCTCTACTTGTATTTCTTTGCTGTTGTTGTTGTTGTTGTTGCAGCAATTGCTGGTGGTTATGCATCATTTGTTGTTGGTGCTGTCCACTTTCTAAAAATGTAGTATGACTCAACAAGTTACGCTCGTAAATATCGTTCAATAGATTTGTGGCATTTTTGGAAATATGATTGAATGTTGAAACTTGATGTGGCTGCTGGTATTGTTGAGACGGCTGTTGATGTGGTGGCATCTTTTGATGTTGCACCGGTATTCGGGATTTGTTTGAGTGTTGTGGTTGTTGCTGTTGCTGCTGAATATGGCCACTACTTTGACGATTTGTTACAGCATTTGTGTTTACTACACCCGCCTGATAGAATTGAGGCTGAATAACTCCTTGCTGATGTGGTTGTTGATGTTGTTGCATTTCATTGATTGAAGCCCTGGTTTTTTGTACATTTTTTTGTTGTTGCGTAGATATTTGCATGTTTCCTCCAACATTTACCATTTGATGGGATTGTTGTAAATGCATTGGTTTCTGTTGTTGTTGTTGTTGTTGTTGCTGAAATTGCATTCTTCTTTGTTGTTGATATTGCTGATAACTTGGCCTTTGCATTTGTGCCATTGTATTCCCTGGTGTGTGAATGATGGCTGCTGTAGTTCCGTTTGTAGCGTTCGCATTATTCATTTCATTTCGTTTTATACCCATATGTCTAGGTCGATGGACAGAGGCCTACAACAAATGAAACACAATAGAAAAAATGAACTTTTATGTGAGTAAAAAATATTTAAAATATTTTGTTAATTATAAATATCCACCAACACAAGGGAGCTGGATTGTTGATGGTGTTTTTGGAATGAAGACTTAAGGGTTTTTGTTAAAATAGTAGTTTTGTATAATCCACCAGTGTGGTCAAAGTATGAGAGTTGGAGCTGATGTTTGTAACTGGAGGAAATACTCAAATTACATTTTTATAACGAGCGACTTAAGTGTCTGTCAATAAATTGTTATTAAAATACATATATATTTAGACAGAATTTAATACAGTATAAGCCTAGGTAACATTCAAGTGTTTTCTATTAGAAGGAGTTTGAACTACACATCTATAACATTAATGGGCAAGGCGATTTCTTGTGACTGATATAACTTTGTCAGTTTTAATCCTATTGTGGCCAAACATATCTCATTTGAAAGGTATTTCTTTTCAGCTGTCCACCAGGTTTACAGATTTGCACCGTCTGGAACATTTTTTTGGAGTAATGTTCATTTAAAGTTGCAACTAACACATACATAAAATTATATAACGCTGTGTGTGTGTTTATTAAATTTGTTAATGTGTTTGCAAAAATTGTACATGAAAAGCCCTGTGTTGAATTGAAAAATAATTTTGGACATAAACCAACAATCACAATAATGACAATAACGAAATCGAATTTCATTATAATAGTTGCATATCACACGCCCTGTGTTGGATTGTGAATTGCCAATCTTTATATGGCATACAAAGTATTTCAAGTATCTTTACGCTCTTATTTCTGTATGTTCAACAAATATAATAAAATTTCCTAGAATTTGCACTCGAATTTCGAGGGCTGGGTTCTGCTAGTAAGCTTTTAAAACACATCAATGTTTTAAGGATTTTCTAAAGAACTTTTAACAGTCGAAAACAGAATAAAGGATGTTTTATTGGAGCCCCACAGAATCTTTGAAAAATGGATAGAATGTTCACAGTTATTTATGCAATGATGTCCTTATAATTAGAAATTTTCTTTCTGAAAAGATATTTTATGATGTCATTGTCGAGGAAAAGTGTCTTCAGAATCTAACTGTTTTTCTTTCAGAAAAGGTTTTATTTATATATAAAAATTCAAAATATTATTTTCAATGGTGCGTGGTAGAGCAGAAAAAAGCATATATTTCTAAGAATTCATAACTACACACTGTATTCTCAATCGGACCGGTTTCTGGCATTTCAGCCTTCAGCAGCGATTTTTTGAACATTGTGATAATTGTTGTTATAATTGAATATATCAAATTTTTCTACTTAGGGCGGCCGTGAGGTTTGAACCTGCGTCTATCGTACTTGCACTTTTTCGTCATGCGATAAAGTCAGGCCTGCGAGCCGTGAGGTTAAAAATCAGTTTTCATACCGTAAGCTTTTACTTTCTACAAATCTCAGAAGATACAACTCTGTTCAAACAACAATCGTTATTTTTGAATTTTTTGAATATTTATACATTCTAATTTCCACTAATCTGAGTTTCGTAAGAGTTGCAACAAATGATGAATATCATTTTTAAAGAATATTTGGAAAAGTCAAAGATATGTTTTATAGAAAAAATCATCAGAAAAATTTCTGAAATTTAAATCAACTCCGATTAATATAGACTTCTAAAAACTCTCGCAATGTCATTTCAAGCTCTAAATTATGATTATCTAAAAATTGAGAGATAATTGAAAACTAAGAATTTATTTTATACAAAATAAAATATAAAATAAAATAATTTTATAAGAGAAACATGTAAGAGAGTTAAATCCGGTTATGTCAAATCTATCATACCCCCTTCAAATGGATATGAATAGTTGTAAGGCGCCTAAATCGCACGTTAAAAAATATGAAAATACGCTTCCAAGAATATGCACTTTTTATAAAAAGGTACTTTTCTAGAAAAAAAAAGTAACTTTTGAAGAAAGGACACTCCTAAAAAAAAATTTTTCAAAGAATTTTTATTTTTAGAAGAAAAATAAATTGTTTAAGAAAATTAACTTTTTTTAAGAAAACTTGGTTTTTCAAGAAAATGAATTTTTTAAAGCAAGGTATTTTTTAGGAGAACGTTTTTTAAGAAAATGCATTTTTTTAAGAACATGTACTTTTATAAGAAAAGGTTCTTTATTAAGAAAAATAAATATTTAAAGGTTGTTTTTTGAGTAAATATATTTTTTTGAGAAAATGTACTTCTTTTAGAAAAGTTCCTATTTTAGGAAGTTACTTTTTAAGAAAATGTACTTTTTTAAGAAAACGTACTTTTTCTAGAAATGGTACTTTGTTAAGAAAGGGTACTTTCTTAAGAAAACTTACTTTTTTCGAAAAATTCTCTTTAAAAAAAATACCTTTTTAAAAAAAGTTCCTTTTTTAAGAAAAAAAAATTTTTTTTTATTGGTTCGAAAAATAGATATTTTTACTATAATAAACACAACTAATCAATAAAATGTACAATGTCTCTAAGTCGGGTACTCCAGTATTAAATTATATATTTACGCTGATCCCTGACTCATTGACTGACTGACTGAATGACTGACTGGCTGACTGATAGCATAACGCTGAGATAATACACGCACTCAGTACTATGTGAAATACACAAACAAAATTTAATCTTTTTCATATTATACAAACACACACACAATTTTCTCTCTTCTTTGTTAACGACCAGTGATGCTAATTAAATCTTCTCAAAATTGACAATTTTAGAATCTAAATCGCCAAAATCGTCATTTTTAAAACAAGAAATCGTCAAGAAAATTATTTAACAATAAACTAGAAGGTAACAATAAAATTTAATTAATTGGTAACAATAAAATTTAATTGGTTATTTTTATATATAAAAAAATGTGTAAGTGATGAGATTTCAACGAAAAAAATTAAACACAGCAATCAACTAAATAGTTTTATTGATATGTATGTATAGCTGAATCATATAATATAGGTTTAAAGTATCGCCGTAATAAAAATTTAAACCTTAAATGGAGATAATATTCAAGGTATTTCCGTTTTGAAACAACTTGACCCAGACTTATATCAATACATATTCCAACATTTTTTGCTATTTACATTTGCACTGAATAAAAACTATCAACACAAACATATCAACTTTAGTTTCTGCAAGCCATTAATTGTTAACTCTTGAAAAATCTTAATTTTTATACTACTGAAAATTTAAAATCTTCAATCATCATATTAACAAATTTAACAAATCATTTTAACAAATTGAAAAATCGTCGAAATAAATATAAATCCTCAAAATTAGCAGCACTGCTAACGACAATAGCAGAAAATGCGGCAAAGCGTAAAATGAGATTTTTTGTGTGAGCGAACTACCCAGCAAACAAAAATCGAGCGTTTCAAATTACCATTACCAATGTAGAAAATAAATTAACAACGAGACTGATATACAAACGGAACTTCTAATACTTATAAGCTGATTTATTTACACTGACAAATTCTCCGTATTTATACTGTTATGAGAATTTCTTATTAATAAAATGTATTTTAAATTTGACGAACTTAACTTATTGCGTTGCTTGGAATAAATGAATTTTATGTCTGAAAAAATTTGCTTATAGAGGTAAGTACAAGGAAGCAACGATAAACATTTTAACGAATTTTTTCTGAGTTCGGCTAATGCTAATTCGCTTCGAAGTATAATCAGTTCCGTTTGTATATCAAATCGTACTTAGCTACATCACAATTGAAAGGGTTTCCGAAAAGGTCAACCAATGGTTGTATATTTTCAAAATCTTTAAACCTGTCTTGAAAATTATGCAAAAGTGTCTCAAATGTTGTTATATATTCTAATTTTATAAGATTCTTTTGTTTGCCAAATAATCTTTTTAGGCAATCACCACGGCTTAACCAACGAACTTCATATATTTTTCGTAATTCACTATTAATTTGAAATGTTTGTTGGGTAAGAATTGCTGAAAAAAACATAGAAGCATCCGCCGCATGTGCATTCATCGCTGTCTCAACAACGACTAAATGAAGGAGCATAAGTATATGTGTGAAGTGCTCTCTGAAAGTGCTATGAAATGCCGACCACCAATGAACAGTTCTTGCTGCACTACATTTCGGCACCTAAAATGCAAAAGGCCGTAACTAACAAAAAAAAATGCTAAATTAACATTTTGTATTGTAGTTACGGCTTATTACTTAAAAACTTCTATTTTCCCATAATTTTTTTTCATAAATAAATCCATCTTTGTTTTTAAGCTTGATTCTAAAATTTGGCTATTAAGTTTGAAGCAGTTTTTGTTTTATGATGTTTTTTGCTTCTCCTGCCTTTCGCATTTTAGCTGACGATTTGCAGATTGATATGGTTCGCTCACGTTCTCTTTTTTTTTTTGGTAGAGAGTGGATTTTGTTATTGTGTAACTATGATTTCGTTTAAAGCTCTGTATTGAAAAGCACTTGAAAAAATAGTGCAATTTTAAGTTTAAAATTTAAATTATTCTAATATCAGAAGAGAGGTGGAAAAGTTATATATAAAGATACTATTTATATCCGTTTTGAAACGACTTGGCCCAGAATTATATCTATACATATTCCAACATATTGGTGGCAATATATTTTTTTGTAATTTACATTTACACTGAATAAAAACTATAAATTTTCGATAAACACACATATCAACTTTAGTTTCTGTTAGCCCTTGAAAATTTAAAATCTTCAATCATTATTTTAACAAATTAACAAATCATTTTAACAAATTGAAAAATCGCTCAAATTGCGATAAATCGTCAAAATTGGCAGCACTGCTAACAACAATTACAGAAATAGAGAAAATATAACAATGTAGTCAACTCAGTGCTTTTAACACTGTATTTAGTGCTTTTAATATTTACGACGCGGAAATTTTACGAGTTGGCGTTTAGTGCTTTTTTAAAAACATCTGTGATGCCAAATCTTTAAATTTCCCAACAAAAAAATATAGTTTTATTAAAAAAGCACCAATTTTTTAACAGTGTAAATGTCTTAAGTTTCAGTTTCAGTTTACACAATGTACTAATAATAACTAATCTTACTACTACACTTTTGTCGCTCCCTTATTCAAACGCTGCAGTTGAAAGGGTTATCAGCAACATGAAACTTTTCAACTCCTTTGAGATTTCTTCATTTCTCAAACGGGCGATTATAGTCTTCTAAACTTATAAGGCACATTTTTTATATTATGATTTTCTTAGTTATCAAATTGAGAAATTTGTGATTCTCAACTTGATAGCAAAGAAAAGTGGAAAAAAATATTAATCCTCAACTTGATGTCAAATTGAAAGCAAACAAGGAGAAAAATTGTTCAACTCAAGTTGAGAATTACATTGGACATCAATTTGAGAACTTAACTTTTCTCAAACGTACAATGCATACTGGGTTTTTTCTATGCTGTTCTATTTTTTCTACAATAAAATGGAGTTCGGTTATAACGAACTCGGCGGGACCGCCCATATTAGTACGTTATAGACTAAGTTAGTTAACCGTAGAAATTTTTTGTTTTGCCCGAAAGCTAAAAAAAAAAATTTAATTTAATAACTTTCTTTATTTTGATGCATTTTAAAAAGTTGTAAAAGATAAATTAAATTATTAAAAAGTTACATATTAATAGTTTGTCTTAATAAGACTAAAATTACTGAGTTTGTATCAAAATAAAATATTTTTTTAAAATCAAATAATATTGAAGACTCTTTATGTATTGAAGCAGAAAGTATAAAGCAAACGTTGGCTACTGGCAAACTTTAGCAAAAATATTCGAAAAGGACCTTTTACAAAACTTCATTTGAAAATCGAAGTTTTTGTTTTGTATTTTTTACAACTGTTTTTCGATTTTTTTTTTAAAAGAAATTTTCAAAACATTAAAATTAATTTTTTAAAAATATATAAAATGTAGGAAAATTCTGAAATGGAAAAAAAATTTTGTTTGTTAAAGTCAAAATAAACGGGCGCCTAGGCGCCACACAATCAACTAGTTTTTAATATAGTTATAGTTTGCTTTTCACAAAATGTGAATCAAATTTTTTTTTATTTAGGAGGATAATGTACTATATATAAATGTAATGTACTATATACAAGCTTAATTGCAATGAAAAGTATTTATAAAAAAAACATTGCTCGAATAAAAAAAAAAGTTTTTTTTGCAAAAGTTGTGTCAAGGGATAAAAGAAAAAGGGATACATATTAATTACTTAGGTAACCACCAAAATTTTTTGGAATTAATTGTTTGCACTAAACGTAAATCTTTGCATGAAGTATTTGTACTGTACGCTTTTATATTAGCACGTCTATGGTTGTGATTTAAGAAAATTTACTTATAACAAAATGTGCGTTTTAAGAAAATGTACTTTTAAAAAATAAATGATTTTTAAGAACAATAAATTTTTTAAGAAAATTTGCTTTTTCAAGAAATGTGCTTTTTAAAGAAAATTTACTTGTTTAAGAAAACGTACTTTCTCTAGAAATTGTACTTTATTAAGAAAAGGTACTTTTTTAAAGAAAATGTCCTTTTAAAAAAAATTTACTTTTTGACTTTACTTTACTTATCAAGAAATTTTACTTTTTAAGAAAAACTACTTTTTTTAAAAAAAAGGTTAAATTTTTGGAAAAGTGTTCTTTAAGATATTGGAGATTTTTTGGAGGAGGTACATATAAAATATAAGGTACGTTTTAAAGAAAAGGTAGTTTTTTAGAAAAGGAGCTTTTTAAGAATAAGTTCTCTTTTAAGAAAAGTCACTTTTTTAAGGCGCTTTTTAAGAAAACGTTCTTTTTGAAGAAAGGGTACTTTTTTAAGAAAAGGATTTTTTTTTGGATAAGGCTCTTTCAAGAAAAATTACATTTAAAAAAAATTTACTTTATTAAGAAAATTTACTAATAAAAAAAAAGTACTTTTTTAAGGAAAGGAGTTTTTAAGAAAATATTCTAAATATTTCACGAACAAATGGGGATTGGTTTTCCAAGTCTTGTGGAACCAAAAATTAAGCTATGGCCAATAAAAAATAGCAAAATAAAGCAGAAAAAATTTCAATTTATAGAAGTAAGCTATATCTGTGGTTTTCTAGAATAACCGCGTATGTCATAAAATCAAAATGCTCAGGGTAGCCAAAAACGTTATATTTGAAATTATGGACTCGATATAAAGATTTTAGAGCTTTTTATTTATATAAAATTTTGAGTCAAAAATCTTCAGAGGAATAGATCCTAGAGAAGGACGAAAACACTATGTAAATTACACTTAAAGTGTGTTACAAAAAACAACTTATGTCGACAAACGTCGTTTTCTTTGAAAAAGAAAACTAGTAATGCAACCACCCATGTAGACATAAGTTGTTGTTGCTTGAAAAATGGATTTTTTTGTACGTCAAGAAAATTTTAACGGGACTTAGGATGAGAATATAACAACGTATGAAGAGTAATAGTGACAAAAAATAACAGAAATAAACACACAAGTTTTTATAAGTGGTTATAAACTGAAAAAAATCCAAAATTATTTAGCATTTTTTTCATTAATAGCAACGTATGTCGTTATGTGTCGTTTTCTGAAAAAATAATATGTCAGCGATCAAACATAGGTGGACCTACGTCGATAGTGCTGCAAATTTATTTAATAAACATTTAAGTTACGTCGCTATTTAAAGAAAAAACTCAGTAATGGTCAATATTTTTTTTTTTAAATTGAACACATGTAAAGAGCGTTAAAAATTAATATATTGGCATAGTTAACTCAAAACTGACAAAAATGGACATACGCGGTTATACTAGAAAACCACAGATATGTTACTTCCCTTTATTTTTCCAATATGGCGGTGAATTACACATGTAGATACAAAACATACGAGTGCTAATTTAATTTGAACACAACAAATGATCTTTATAGTTCAGGAGTCAAACAACGATTGGAAAAACGATTGCAATTTGATTTTAGAGCAAATTTAAAAGAGAGTCATTGAAAAGGAAAGAATTAAATAACCACAGCGCAGTCTGTATGCCAACATTCATTTTAGTCGGACACCAGTTAAATACGGTGAGTCGCCTTTAACTCTCACGTACACATATACTGGTTTAAGAAAATCGCCTTTTTAAGTTGAGCTAGTTTTTTAGGAAAATGTACTTTTGAAAGAAAATTTACTTGTTAATGTAAATACATACCACTCTACCACTATGTGGTCAGGGTATAATGACTTTGTGCTGATGTTTGTAACTTTAAAAAATATTTGACTTAGACCCATCTTTTATTATCCGATCGACTCAGAATCACTTACTGAGTCGATTTAGCGATGTCCGACCGTCCTTCTGCCTGTCTGTGTGTCCATGTAAACTTTGTAATCAAATTACAGGTCGCAAATATGAATATATTTTGATGAAATTTCGTATATAAGTTTCTATCTGCCATAGAATCAACGCTATTGAAATTGGTGGAAATTGGTTCATGTTCAGACCTAGTCCCCATACGAATGACTCCTCGACTTAAATTGCCATAATTTCCATATTATCATATAGATTTCGGTCAAATTGGGTTTCTGTTCGTTTATTAGATCCATTAAACAGTAATCAGTAGTGAGTCCCGATCTTCACTTCAACCTATGAAGAAACAAAAATATTGCACAGATTTTTCTCTAACTTGGTTTGTTATAAATCATTTTTTTTTTTTTAATTATTAACCAATACTCAGGTGATGCCCCCCACAGATGCAGTGCACAATGTTGATCTCAGGAAAATATTTTTTTTTTAGATGATAACTAAAAGAAAATTGGTTTCATTTATTCTTGTATGGCATTAAAATATATTTCGGGACATTCAAGATTCTCCAAGTTCACAACCACAATACTTTGTGTGTTTGCAAAGCTGGGTATACAGACAAAACGCGTTAAAATAACCGCAAAATACACATGAGGACAATCCTTCATTACAAAAGGATCTGAGTCAATATAAGGATAACGTGCCAATGTGTCAGGTTCTGTTGGAGCCAAATGACCCCATTGATGAGTACAACGCAAGGCATCTAAGCTGTCCTTCAATGATGTGCAACGCATTAGATCTTTTAAATTCTGGCCCGATATACCCACGATTAACGCATCATCTACTGAACAGGCAGATGAAAATTTGCATGTTTAGCGGCAAGAGGATATATGCAAATGTGGAAAGATTCCTGCGGCAACGTAAAATTCGACAGTTCATATGGCCCAAGCATGAGATCAATGGCCAAGGAACTAGACCACGAATAAAACAATTATCTAAAGATATCATAGCATCTATAGTGTCTTCAGAATCTGAGCATTTCGTCTGCAATGACGGTAAGCGTTTTATTCATAACTCCTCACTAAATTTCCCGCAATTATTAGACGTATCTTCGTAAATTTCTTCACAAATTTCAAATTTCCCCTTAGCCAATGCTGGAAAAAATTTAAAGAATCTACATAATCGTAAGAATGAATCCAATCCAAGCCGGATATCAATATAAACAAACGATCCTCTCCCTTTGTAATTAAAGGACGCTGAACTCCACTTTCATTAAGTATCATCTCTTGTACATTTAAACGCCCGTCTTCCTCTATCAAACCCATAATAGCACACACAACACCTGCAGCCATTTCCTCAGATCTTACCTTACCGTATAAACGCACTCGTTGTATTTCATCTTTCATTATCAATTTATCTTCCGGATCGTCATAATTTTCTCTTGGTGGTTGTGGTGCCAATTGGTTTTCTTCGACAATTTCCTTCAATATACCAAATATGGTCAGGATCGCTACATTTTTCGTCTTAGTCCCCATATAAATGTAGCAACCGATATGAACTTTTTCATATCCGAAGGCAATAAAATTAATAACAATGCCACTCACATTTGGTTTATACTTATTTTCTATTACTTGTTTTTTTTTTTTTTTTTGATGTGTAAACATCTATACGCGCAGGAGGGTAAATTTCAAAAACAGCTTAACATGTAAGCGTAACATGTGAGCGTAAGATGTGAGCGTAACATGTGAGTCGTAAGACAAAATGTGATTGTATTGATGAAAAAATTATGATATTATGATAACCTATTTGAAAATTAAAAATGAAAAATAAAAAAAAAAATTAAAAATAAAAAATAAAAAATTAAAAATGAAAAATGAAAAATAAAAAATAAAAAATGAAAAATGAAAATAAAAAAAAAAAAATGAAAAATTAAAAATTAAAAAGGAAAATTGAAAAATAAAAAATTAAAATTAAAAAATGAAAAATGAAAAATGAAAAATGAAAAACGAAAAATTAAAAATGAAAACAAAAATTAAAAATGAAAAATAAAAAATTAAAAATGAAAAATAAAAAATTAAAAATGAAAAATGAAAAATGTAAAATGAAAAATAAATTAAAAATTAAAAATGAAAAATGAAAAATAAAAAATGAAAAATTAAAAATAAAAAATAAAAAATGCAAAATGAAAAATGAAAAATGAAAAATGAAAAATGAAAAATTAAAAATGAAAATTGAAAAATGAAAAATAAAAAATTAAAATTAAAATTAAAAAATGAAACATGAAAAATATAAAATGAAAAATAAAAAATTAAAAATGAAAAACGAAAAATTAAAAATGAATAATGAAAAATAAAAAATGAAAAATGAAAAACGAAAAATAAAAACTGAAAACAAAAATTAAAAATGAAAAATAAAAAAATTAAAAATAAAAAATGAAAAATGAAAAATAAAAAATTAAAAATTAAAAATAAAAAATGAAAAATAAAAAAATTAAAAATGAAAAATGAAAAATGAAAAATAAAAAATTAAAAATGAAAAATGAAAAATAAATTAAAAATGAAAAATGAAAAGCGAAAAATGAAAAATAAAAAATGAAAAACGAAAAATGAAAATGAAAAATAAAAAATGAAAAATTAAAAATGAAGAACGAAAAATGAAAACTGAAAACTGAAAAAAAATTAAAAATGGAAAATAAAAAATTAAGAATAAAAATGAAATATAAAAAATGAAAAATGAAAAATAAAAAAATTAAAAATGAAAAATGAAAAATAAAAAATGAAAAATGAAAAGTGAAACATGAAAAATAAAAAATGAAAAATAAATTAAAAATGAAAAATGACAAACGAAAAATGAAAAATAACAAATGAAAAACTAAAAACGAAAAATGAAAAATAAAAAATTAAAATTAAAAAATGAAAAATTAAAAATAAAAAAAAAATGAAAAATAAAAAATTAAAAAAAAATAGAGAGGAAAACTGAAAAATAAAAAATGAATAATAAAAAATTAAAACTAAAAAATTAAAAATAAAAAATAAAAAATGAAACATGAAAAATAAGAAATGAAAAATGAAAAACTAAAAATAAAAATTAATAATGAAAAATAAAAAATGAACAACGAAAAATAAAAAATGAAAAATAAAAAAATAAATATAAAAAATTAAAAATAAAAAATGAAAAATGAAAATTGAAAAATAAAAAATGAAAAACGAAAAATAAGAAATGAAAAATGAAAAATAAAAAATTAAATATAAAAATGAAAAATAAAAAATGAAAATTGAAAAATAAAAAATGAAAAAAGAAAAATGAAAAATAAAAAATGAAACATGAAAAATAAGAAATGAAAAATGAAAAACTAAAATTAAAAATCAATAATGAAAAATAAAAAATGAAAAATGAAAAATGAAAAATGAAAAATGAAAAATGAAAAATAAAAAATTAAATACAAAAAATAAAAAATGAAAAATGAAAAATGAAAAAGGAAAAATAAAAATTGGAAAACGAAAAATTAAAAATGAAGAAAAAAATTAAAAATGAATAATAAAATTAAAAATGAAAAATAAAAAATGAAAAATGAAAAATAAAAAATGAAAAATTAAAAATGAAAAATTAAAAATAAAAAATGAAAAATAAAAAATTAAAAATGAAAAACGAAAAATGAAAAATGAAAAACAAAAAATAAAAACTGAAAACAAAAATTAAAAATGAAAAATAAAAAAATTAAAAATAAAAAATGAAAAATGAAAAATGAAAAATAAAAAATGAAAAATGAAAAATAAAAAAATTAAAAATGAAAAATAAAAAATTTAAAATGAAAAATGAAAAATGAAAAATGAAAAATGAAAAATGAAAAATAAATTAGAAATGAAAAATAAAAAATGAAAAATGAAAAGCGAAAAATGAAAAATAAAAAATTAAAAACGAAAAATGAAAATGAAAAATAAAAAATTAAAAATGAAAAATTAAAAATAAAAAACGAAAAATGAAAACTGAAAACTGAAAAAAAAATTAAAAATGGAAAATAAAAAATTAAGAATAAAAATGAAATATAAAAAATGAAAAATGAAAAATAAAAAAATTAAAAATGAAAAATGAAAAATGAAAAATAAAAAATGAAAAATGAAAAATGAGAAATAAAAAATGAAAAATAAATTAAAAAAGAAAAATGAAAAATAACAAATGAAAAATTAAAAACGAAAAATGAAAAATAAAAAATGAAAAATGAAAAACGAAAAATGAAAACTGAAAAAAAAAATTAAAAATGGAAAATAAAAAATTAAGAATAAAAATGAAAAATAAAAAATAAAAAATAGAAAGAAAAATGAAAAATAAAAAATTAAAAAAAAATAGAGAGGAAAACTGCAAAATAAAAAATGAATAATAAAAAATTAAAACTAAAAAATTAAAAATAAAAAATAAAAAATGAAACATGAAAAATAAGAAATGAAAAATTAAAAACTAAAAATAAAAATGAATAATGAAAAATAAAAAATGAAAAACGAAAAATAAAAAATGAAAAATAAAAAAATAAATATAAAAAATTAAAAATAAAAAATGAAAAATGAAAATTGAAAAATAAAAAATGAAAAATGAAAAACGAAAAATAAGAAATGAAAAATAAAAAATTAAATATAAAAATGAAAAATAAAAAATGAAGAATGAAAATTGAAAAATAAAAAATAAAAAATGAAAAATGAAAAATGAAAAATAAAAACTGGAACATGAAAAATAAGAAATGAAAAATGAAAAACTAAAATTAAAAATGAATAATGAAAAATAAAAAATGAAAAATAAAAAATGAAAAATAAAAAATTAAATACAAAAAATGAAAAATAAAAAATGAAAAATGAAAATTGAAAAATAAAAATTGAAAAATAAAAAATTAAAAATGAAAAAGGAAAAATAAAAATTGGAAAACGAAAAATTAAAAATGAAGAAAAAAATTAAAAATGAAAAATAAAAAATGAAAAATGAAAAATAAAAAATGAAAAATAAATAATGAAAAATTAAAAAAAAAAATTAAAAATGAAAAATGAAAAACGAAAAATTAGAATTAAAAAATAAAAATAAAAAACGAAAAATTAAAAATTAACCGGTTAAAATAATAAATAATAATAGTAAGTGATACGCTTTCTGTTTGATTTTAAGAAAGTGCTATAAAAAAATCTTTAATTACAAGATGTTTACACATCTCCCCTGCGATCGGACTCACATGATTATTTTTGGAAAAGGTAAGAAAACGTTCTTTTTCAAGAAAGGGTACATTTTTAAAAACGGTTTGTTTTTAGAAAAGGTACTTTTCCAGAAAAAGTAATTTTTTAAGAAAACGAACTTTTTATAAAAGGTACTCTTTTAGTAAAAAGTACTTTTCAACAAAATTTACTTTTTTAGATAATTTACTTTTATAAGAAAATGTACTTTTTTAAGAAAACGTACTTTTGGAAGAAAAGGTACTCGTACTTTTTAGCAAAACATATTTTTTTAAGAAAAAGTATCGTATTTTTTTTTTTTTTAAATAAACTTTTTACAGAAAATTTACTTCTTAAGAAATTCCATTTTACTTTATGTATTATAGAGTGTACGTAGGGCTCTTTTGGTCAATTTTATTAAATGTAAAATAAAAATTCTTTATTTCATTATTTCCCGACGTTTCGTTGAGTTTTTGTCAGCATCTTCAGGGGCATTTTATTTTGAATCTAACACAAAGAAAAAAAAGAAGCAATCAATATAAAGACATAAAAATTTAAAATAATTTTCCTTTACATGTTTTTAACTCATAACATTAATAAAAAATTATTGGTGTATTTTGACATCACAAATTGATTGATTTTAAAACAGAGTATATATAAATAAACAAATAATTAAACTATTGAAAATCTAAAAACTAAAACAGTTATATCACAGAATCTAACTGTAGTATCACAGTGCAAACGAATATATGAAGTTTATGTTGTCTATGTCTTCCTTGATGTTTATTGTCTTGTCTATTTTTTGCTGCATTCTCAGGCTTTCTATTGTGTTGCTATTTTTTTCCTTGTCTAATATTATAACTTCGTTTAGATCAGCTGTATGATTGGGTTCTCTTATATGTTTACTTTACTTTTTTAAGAAAATGTAAAATGTTCTTTTTCAATAAGAGAGACATTTTTAGCCACATGAATATAATTGTTACAAAAATTATAAAGTGATTATTAAATTTTTTTTTTTCAAAAAACATAGAATAATATTATTTGCAAAGTAATTTGTGTTTTATATATTTTTTGGAAGTGATGATTTTTTTTTTAAACAGAGATGTTGCTTGTCGGCAACTTTGGTAATAATAAAATATTTTAGTTTTAGTTATGAGACCATAGGGAAAGGGATTATCTAAAGAAGATATAAAACAAATTTTGGAGTTCAATTGGGATAACCAGGAGATGAGGAAAGTGTTGTCGATGAGGAAGACGTATCAGAAATTTTTTAAGGAGCAGAGGGCACAGAAATTTAACTTTTGGGTAACATTATTGGAGAAGAAGCTGACGAAGTAACTGATGAACTAGAATTTCAACATAATTATGAAAAAATTGATCAAATATCTTTTAGATGGAGGTCCAGAACATTTGAGATTCCAGAAAGTGTTTAGAAATGTGACTCCGTTTAGGATAAAGAAATTAAAACTCCAATAGAGTATTTTACCAACTTTAAATCATGTGATGATAATAGAGTGCTACGCTTTCATTTCTGCGTCATTGCTAAAATACTTGAAGTGACAGCTCTATAATTTGGTATTAATTGAATTCGATCAAATCACTAAAAACCGAAGAAACTTTCGAAATAATATAAAATGAACTGAAGATAAGATAAAAACCAAATTTCACTCAGTTTGTGTAAATAATGCAACATTTGTTTAAAATATTTTAACATTCAAACTACATACGCATGTTGTGGCATCTTTTAACATTTACCAAATCCCCTTTAATTGCCAATGTCATGAACATCACATTATTTCCTTTTCATTTCATTTTCAATTAGCATTAATCACTCAGAAAAAATTCTTAAAATTCTCCAGTAAACTCTAATTTCCCCAAATACAAAAACTCTTGAAATATTTTAATGTGTGTTAAAATTAATTGTTATGATCTCCTCATCCACTAGCTCTAAAATGAACAAAAAATGTTTTTTTAAAATCTAAAAATATCAACATTTAATGACGTTGATGCTCGTCGTTGTATTTTTATGATTGACTGGAAGTGCCATCATAGAATGGAAATTAACACGAACGCCTCCAAATAGACACGAACCGAACAAAAACTAAAAATAAATGAACAATACATTTTATGAAGGCTGTCACACAACATCATCATGTTGCACTTGTCATAAAAATGGTCATTTACATGATCTTTTCGTTTTAAACAGAACAAGAGTTGCAGTTGGAAAACATAAATAGAATTTTGTAATCTTTACAAATTATAGGAAGTGGTAGAATTTTTTATTAAAGCGGATGCATATTTGGAAGCCTTTTTAGATTTATGAGTTTACTTTGTAATTTTGAGAAAAGATTTAAAAAAAAATTAATTGGTTTTGCTTAAAATATTAATCCAAATAAGTTTTTAAAACTTTCGAAAGTTGGCACTTAACCTATTTCGATCTTAACGATAATTCTATGGAAAACACTGTATCCAATTCAAATTAAGATATTCCATTTTAAAATTGGAAAAATTCAAACTTTCTATTTGAACTTAATAAAATCTTAAAACAAATTGTGAAAATAATTTTATACAAAACTTTTTTTTTTTGCATTTCAATTTATTGTAATTTAAGTATTTCATTTGTATAAGATTATATTATTTATCCCTACTATTATAAGTATTTTATCATCTTATTTTATTAGAATTTTTTTTCACAATTTTTCTTTTAAAAAATTAAGAAGAAATTTTAAACAAAATTAAAAAAAAAAAAAAGTTTTCTAAATTTGGAATTGAAAAATCTCAATTTTATTTGGAATATTCTCAATATCAATTGTAATTGCTGTAGAAATAAGTTTTTACTTACAAAAACTGGTGCGGCTGTTGCAGAAGATTGCGAAGAATCATCATCACTGCATCTACAAGAATAAAACAAATTACTTAGATGTAATAACTTTATAATTTTTTTGTTTATTATTTTATTTATATATTAGGAAATCTATAGATATTAGAATAACAAATTTTAAACTTTGTTTCGAATTCTCAAAGTGGCCCTAGAATATTTGAATGGAATTAAAAGTATTATGGAAATGGTTGTTAAATAATTTCTTCAGAGAGACGCTATAAATTTTGGAATACTAATTTTTATTGTTTTTATTTATCAAAAAAAAAATAAATATATGCAAAATAAGATTAAAAATAAAAAATGAAGATTTCAAAAAACATTTTAAATGATTTGCACAATTGAATATCATAGTTCTGTTACGGTATCTGTTGCCAAAAAAGGTTTTATACTAAACTAGCAGATTCCAGCTCTCGAAATTCGACTGCGAATTCTAGGAAATTTTATTTTTTCATTAAATAAAGACCCTAAATGTATGCTAATCAATTATAGCAAATTCACAAATCAAAACAAAAAAAAACTAATTTTTATTACAAACACATTAACAAATTTAATAGACACACACAGCATTGTATAATTTTATGTATGTGTTAGTAACAACTTTAAATGCAATTTACTCAAAATAAAGGAAAAAATTTAAAAATCTGTAAATCTGCAAAACGGCAAAAAGAAATACCTTCCAAATAATAACGTTTAGTCAAAATCGGGATAAACGGTAGAATGAAACATCAGTCACAAGAAATTGCCTAGCCTATTAATATTATAGATTACGTTTTAAGTCAGATGTCACATTATTTTTATCTGCGAATTATCTTTTCAATTTTTCAATATTTTTAATATTTTTTTTTACAATATTTAATTTTGGCTATTGGGATTTCGGGAATATTATAGAAATTTAGAAAAGTATGACATTCATAGAATAGAATGAGGGATTTAAGTGAAATTATGAAACTAGTTAAATAATTGATTTTTTTATGCTTTTTAAGTCTGAAGGAGTCTTCCCATAATAAAATTGCACCCAGTGAACTCACTCTTAGTTTTGATGTCTTTAGAACTATTTTTGAGACATAACTGTGTAATACCATGTAACATAGGGTGATGAAAATGTTAATTAAACTGAAAGCACATTAAAAATTAAAAATACTGCTATTACTTCAAAAAAATTATGTTGCATGTATTTTAGAAATTTAGCTTAGAGCAAAATATTTTTTTATATTTTTAATAATTTTTAATTTCCTAATTATTTCGATACTTGATGGGATCATCATAATATAATTTCAAACTGCGGTAGTTAGAAATTGGGTTCATAATACGAGATGTTTATACCCTATACCACTATGTGGTTTGGGTATAATGACTTTGCGCTGCTGTTTGTAACTACCAAAAATATTTGACCTAGCCCCATCTTTTATTATATCGATCGACTCAGAATCACTTTCTGAGTCGATTTGGCGATGTCCGTCCGTCTGTGTGTCCATGTAAACCTTGTAATCAAACTACAGGTCGCAAATATGAATATATTTTAATGAAGTTTAACATATAAGCTTCTATTGGCCATCAAATGAACTCTGTTGAAATTGGCGAAATTCGGTCCATGTTCAGACCTAGTCCCCATACAAATGACCCCTATGAAATCGACTTAAATTGCCATAAGATCCACATTATCATATAGGTATCGGTCAAATTGGGTTTGTGTGTGTTTATTACATCTATTTATTATTTGTCCAAAAATAAACCCCATATGGCAAGTCTTTGTCATAGCCCCGTATAAAGCTGCTTCCCGATTTTCACTTAAATCTATCAAAAAACAAAAATATTTCATAGATTGTTCTCAAATTTGGTTTGTATATATTTTTTCAAAATATAAGTGACTTTACCAAAGATGGTCAGGATCGGTCCATTTTTCGATCCAATCCCCATATAAATATAGCAACCAATATGAACTTTTTCATATCTGCAGCCAAGAAAATTAATAAAAAAGCCACTCAAAATTGGTTTTTGCTTATTTTCTATATCCAGTTAGTTGGATTAAGAAGATAGGGTCTCTAAACCATGGTATAGGGTATCGTACAGTCGGTCTAGACCGACAATAATTTACCCACTTGCTTTTTTTTTAATGCAGTTTGTAAATTTATCGATGCCAACTTATCACTATTTGAGCTAGTTTTACCGCTTTTTGATGACCCATTTCCGTTTTCCGTTTCACTTTCTAAGTGTTTTTAGAGTCTTTTTTGGAGCATGTGGTACCTTAAAAATGTTCCACATTTTGAGACACCTTTATTGCGCTCTTCAACTTTCTTACCACGAGAGTCCAATATGTCTCCACTGATCTAAGCTCCGGACTGTTTGGCGAATATGCCTTCCTTGGTATAAAAACCACATTATTGTTCTTTAGCACTCAAGAGCTTTCTTACCGTAGTGTCAGGATGCCAAATCTGGCCAAAAAAATGTGGACACATTGTGTTGGCTTGTGAAGGGCAGGAATTCCTTTTGCAAACACTCCTTAATTGAAATTTATGTCTTTTTAGAGCTGGATGTAACAACTGACACGCTTCTTTCACCGCAGCTGTATATTGCTTGCAATATAACATAACATAAAAATGTTTACCCCGGAAACTGCCAAAAAACCTGCCAGGAGTATGTTATTATGAAATATGATTTACTCTGTTCTTAACCTCTAAACTTTTTGCAGCGTTCCTATGTTTTTGGAACTGCACTGGCTTTATTTTATCACACCAAATAGTCGGAGCACTGAGCTAACCGTGCTGCTTTTCAAGTGGCCTTACAAATATCATGTTGACCATGGCCTATCTGGTCATCGTAAAATTCTACTGACACTTTCTAATAACTTTGGAAACAGTTTGAACAGGATTTTCATAAAACATAATAACTGACGTATTTTTCAAAGTTATTTTGTAAAAAAAAAAAAATCAAATAGTACTTGCAAAAAAAGTCAAGAGAAAAAGTGTATATTAAGATTTTTTCAAACTCCCAGCCCTCAAAATTCGAGTCCAAATTCTATGAATCTATTTATGTAATAAATTTATTTCATTAGAAATATTTATTGAACTCACATATATAAGAGCATAAAGGTATTTGAACCACCTTGTATGCCATCTAAAGGTATGCTCATTTTAAGCAATTCACAGTTCAACATAGGGCGTGTGATATGTAATTATTATAATGAAATTCGATGGCGTTATTGTTGTTATTGGTTTATGTCCAAAATTGTTTTTCAATTCAACACAGGGCTTTTCATATACAATTTGTGCTAACACACTAACAAATTAAATAGTAGCAACTTTAAATGAGCATTGCTCAAAAAAAAAAAAAATTGTTGCAGACGGTGCAAATCTGTAAATCTGGTGGACAGCTAAAAAGAAATACCTTTCAATTGAAGGTTGTTTGGTCAAAATCGGTTTAAAACTGACAAAGTTACATCGGCCACAAGAAATCGCCTTGCATATTAATATTATAGATAATGTACTGGGTTGGCCTTAATTTTATCAGATATGCAAATAGTAAAAAGATTAACAAGCAGTAAAATTTTACCTAAGAAATAATTTAATTATATGAAGGATGAGATCGACTCTACACTTAAGGAAATTATCTTTTGAAGTTATAGTTTTGACAAGGCCTGTGTTGGCAATAATATTGAAGAATCGGTCAAAAAAACCTCTTATTTATGAGATAAGAACTAAATTGTCATTTAATTTTAAAACATTAAATATTTCATTACTCATTTAAAAAAAAAATATTTTAAGATTAATTTCATGAAAGAATTTTTAAATGTAAAATAGAAATCGAGCGGTATAAAACTTCTCTTAACAGTTTTTGGATTAAAGTACATAAATTGGAAAAGCAGGGTTGTCAATTTTAAAATCTTTATTTAAATATTTTCTTATTACATAGAAAAATTAATTCACATATACAGTGTTTAACTGTGAAAAATAACAAAAAATCAAAATTAAATTAAATAATATAAAAACAAATAAAAACAAACCTATTTAAGTTAAATATTCTTTGTATTTTATACAAACAAGAATTATTAATTTAAATTTTTAATTTATTGTTTCCTCATCATGACTACCTGATGTTTTATAAATATATTTACTATTAATTAAAATATTTACTTCATCAGGTATTTGATATCATTCGCAACAGAAATTTTCTCTTCTCAATCCATTTTTAATGTGAAGTGAATTTAAGTGAATTTAATGAGATCCAACTTCAAATTTTGGATCTGAAAAGATTCATGTCGCTAAAAACACTTTCAAAGTCAGCGCTTGAATAAGGTGGCGACAAAAGTTTTATAGCAATATCGGCTATTTTTAGTACAGTGAGTAAATTGTGCATATTTGCATTCAAAAGAAAAAGTGAAAATTAAGATATTTACGCCTTAAATTTTAACCCTTGACTTTTTATACCCTTTTGCTATTTATGTAATGTTTTTATCAAAATTTTTCATTACGAACAAAATATATAAAATAGTCTTCATTTGAAGTACGGAAAACATAAATTATTTTTTAAAAGAAAATATATTATTAATACTAATAATACTAGAGAGCTCGGGTTAGGGACTATGTATATATCTAATTAATATTATTATTGTTCACTATTGTTTATTATAGTTAAGAATTTGAGTAAATAAACGTTTAAAAAAAAAAATAAAAAAATAATTGGCGTTTTTGATGTGTAAACATCTATACGCGCAGGGGTGTAAATTTCTAATTCACAATACAATCACAAAAATAGCGTAATATGTGAGCGTAAGATCTTACGAGTAACATGTGAGCATTAAGACAAATCGGTGTGACATGATTGTTTGCTGAAAAAATTATGATATGTAATAAACTTTTTGTCGCTGTTTTCTGCATTTTATTTATTATCAGATGTTTACACATTTCCCCTGTGATCGGACTCACATGATTTTTTTTTTAATATAACTATTTTTTTTTTTTTTTGTTGGGAAAATAAAGAGTTGGTGTCACTGATGTTAAAAAAGGCAGTAAAACAAGCACCAAACACTAACTCGAAAAATGTTCGCGTCTAAGATTTTAAAAGGCATTAAAAACAGTGCTAAGAGCATTGAGTTTAAACGCTATGAAAAAGCTGGTCAATGATTATCCGTTTTTGAATTATCAAGTTTCGGTACAGATATATTTACATTTCCATACTTAAACGCTGAAATCGAAACAGTGTTCAGGCAAATAATTTTTTTTTTATTCTTCAAGAATATATATACTTTATGTGGTCACAAATTCATTTTTCGATAAGTTATAACGGATTGATAACTTTATATACCCTCTGCACAGTGGTGTGGAGGGTATTAAAAATATGGGAAAAGTGTAAAATTTGTCATAAAATATTAGAATTATTCTAAAAGATCTATTTTGTTTCATTCTTAATTTTAGTATTAAAGAACACTTTTTTCGTTTAATAGTATGAGCCCATAAAAGAAATTTTTGTTTATCAAAATTTAAGTTAAAAAAATTTCTGTAAATAAATTTTCTGGGAAAGACCAAAGATATACCAATTATAATAAGAAAACATGAGGCTGTTACAGTGATTTAACATATTTGAACGAATTTTAGATTAATTTCCAAAACACATTATACTTTAAAAAAATTTGGGAAAAGTGGAAATGTTTGAAGTATTTGGAACCAAGCGTTCAAGATTTTGCTGTATTATTCTACTAAATATTTAGCAAAACTGTTTAATAATACTTAATTCTGTGGTTTTCTTGAACAAACGCATTTCTCACAAAATAAAAGTTTTTAGGAAGGCCGCAAGAGGTTTTATTTAAAATAACGGGCTCAGTATGAAATATGTAAGCAAATAAAGTAAAAAATTTTTAAGTCTAAAAAATCTAAATTGATTTTAAATAAGCAATTTTTAATCAATTGCTAAACTTTGACGAAAATGGACTTAAGATTACACATTACACCAATTTCGCCCTTTTTACATTTAAGCAATGTTTAATTACACTGTCCAACAGCATTATTGGAACAGAATAGCGACCCTATAATCCTGAAAGGGTATGTTGAGTAGATCATTTTTGTAGAACATACTTATGGTCCAGCACGACTGAGTATTTTTTTACAGTGGGTCGAAGTTTTCATTTTTTGGTCGAAGGGAGCATTAAACTTTATTAAAAAAAATGCTGTAAGTTAAAGTCTGATAGAATTCTTATGGTCAGAGTTGTATTGTGGAATTGTATGAGGATTATTTTTGTGGAAGATCTTAACCCTCTAACTGGTCTCTTTATGGGTCAATTTGACCCTTTTTTGGAGAAAATCAAAAAATGTCCTTTAAAAAAGGACATTTATGGATTAAAATATTCTACGAAAATGTTTGCCGAAAAATTTCAGTGGGGATCACCAAAGACACCATTGTTGTAAATAAAGCTCTTTACGATTAATTGGCAAAATTACACGCCAACTTCTATAAAAAAATTATAATTTTGTTTTAATACTGGTTTATTATAGTATGTACATATTTATTTTTTTGCTTCAAATTTTCGAGTAAAAGGGAATTGGGAAATAGCAGTAGTATGACAATGGATTAAAGATTAAACTTAATACGCTTTCCTGTATTTAGCTTGACGTGAATGTTCCGATGGGTCAAGGTTTCTGTACAAGCCCCATACGTATTCAGCAAGCATTACACTTTGGGATTTCCCTTTGAATCTTTCTTCCAATACCTTTATATCCTGATGAAACCTTTCACCGTGTTCATCTGAAACCGCTCCAAGGTTTTCTTTAAAAAAATCGAGATGAGAGTGCAGAAAATGCAGCTTTAGTGACATCTTAACGCCAATATTGTTAAAACCGATTAGCATACTTTCAATATTTTCTGCATAGTTTTGTGATTTTGAGTTTCCAAGGAATTCTGATATAACCAGCTGCATAAAGGCAAATGCTGTCTTTTGCATATCCGACAGATGACCATAAATTTCTTCATCTTGTAATAATTTTCTTATATCGGGTCCAACGAGCATTCCTAGAAAAGGTAATTTACATTGAATGAAATAAATTATTTCTTAAAACCGTATGTTACCTTCTTTTAATTTTGCTGCAGATAATCTGGGGAAAATTGCTTGAATGCGTTTGAAAGCATTTCCTTGTGTATTTAAGCTTTTAATAAAATTTTTCACCACGCCCAACTTAATATGCAGCGGTGGAAGTATGACCTTATCTTTTGGGACAAGGGATTCATGGATTACATTTAAGTCACCAATAATATTTTCTTTACGTTCTTCGAAATATTTAATATGATAATAGCTGCTGGTAGCACGTGAATCCCATTTACAAAGAAAGCACATATATTTTGTGTATCCTGTTTGCATTCCAGTCAATATTGCAATCATTTTGAAGTCTGCGCATACTTCCCATTTATATTTATAGTATTCAATTTTATTTAAGAGATTTGAAATATTTGCGTATGTTTCCTCCTTTTTTGTGGAATACGCAACCGGTATTGATGGATGCTGATTTCCATTGTGCAGTAAAACTGCTTTTAAGCTGTGTTTTGAACTATCTATAAATAGTCGCCAAGAAGAGTCCAGTGGAAGCTTTAGATATTTTAGAACCTCTTCAATACTGCAACAGTATACAAGTTCTTCTGATTTTTTAAAATAACTTTCCAGATCGGCGTGTCTTTTTTTGGAAATGTAACTTTTACATCGGCTTTTATCAAATTCCTATTTTTCAATCTGGAACATAATATTTCAGCTTTCTCTTTTGTTAGTCCTAAATCTCTTACAAGATCTTCAAAATAAGCTTGGTCTACCAAATTAGGACATATGTTTAAACCATCAAGAGGCAAGTAAGTTATATCTGATATGTTTTCAACCGCCGCTGTTATTTCTGTATTGGCGACTGTCATATTGGCCGAAAATGTATGTGTAGGCGGTTGAGGCACCGGAACACCTTCACAGCGCACTTCTGGTAAAATTACATTATTTGTTGCTTCGTATGTCATTGTCGCGTAGTGCCTTTGCCTTCTACCAAATTTGTAACTTACGCAGAAATAGCATGTATCTGATTTGTGATCTTCAGGTTCAATCCATGTAATAGGCGCAGAAAATGGCAGCGCCTTAGGACCGCCTTTGTACCAGGTCAAAAGACCACTTTCGCAAGTAGTACATACGGTTTTTGGTATCCAAGCTTCAGATAAAAATCGTATTCCAAAGAAAAGAAAATATGGTTCTTCAACTGTAGGCAATATCTTTCTTCTGCTTTGATGGTGCGTAAAATGTCCACAAATAAAACAAAACCAATCTCTTAATTTGCAAATTTTTCTTTTTTTTTATATTAATTTTAGTAAAAATCACACCCGATATGTATTGCTTAGTAGCTCAATTATGCTTGAATTTTTTCTTTTAATTTTTTTTTTATTAATTTTAATAAATATCACACCCGATTTGTAAGTTACAGCTGACTAGACGCGAGAACTCAGTGTTTGGCCCGGCCGAACTTGACGCCGTTTTTACCTGTTTTGTATATGTTGGTGTATAATTTTACTAATTAAGCATAAAGGGCTTTATTTACAACAATGGTGTCTTTGGTGACCCCCACTGAAATTTTTCGGCAACCATTTTCGTAGAATATTTTAATCCTTAAATGTCCTTTTTTAAAGGATATTTTTTGATTTTCTCGAAAAAGGGTCAAATTGACCCATAAAGAGACCAGTTAGAGGGTTAAGATCTTCCACAAAAATAATCCTCATACAATTCCACAATACAACTCTGACCATAAGAATTCTCTCAGACATTAACTTACAGCATTTTTTTCATAAAGTATAATGCTCCCTTCGACCAAAAAATGAAAATTTTGACCCACTGTAAAAAAATACTCAGACGTGCTGGACCATAAGTTTGTTCTACAAAAATGATCTACTGGACATACCCTTTCAGAATTATGGGGTCGCTATTCTGTTCCGTTCAAAAAGTCTTAATTTGTTGGACAGTGTTATTTAACTGTGTTGAGTTCAAAATATGCACAAAAACCAATCACTTTTAATAGCACCAGCCAAAGATGTTTAAGACCCATTTAAAGTTTTATTTTTTTATTGCTTGTTTTTGGATACATTTTAGCTTTTTCTATAAATTATTTGTTTTCGTTGTTTTTAACTGTTTTTTTTTAATTTTCTTTCTTATTTACAAATTTCTACATTTTTATTCTCATCTCACCTCACCAACATGTCGTTATTATATGTCTTTGCTATTAGAGTGTGTATTTCACATACAGGTGGCGCCCAATGTTAAAGAAGAGAAACGTAAATTCGAACTAATATAATATCCAGCCAAGATCAAAACCTCTTATGCAAGGAAACATGCAATTGCGGCTCTCTCTGGAATTCAATTTTAAAATTTTTCGAACAACTATCTTAGCTACAAACCGCGGTAATTTCCTAAACAGTCTTGCCATCTTTTATACATTCATTAGTTCATCTGAGGTGAATAGCAAATATGGGAAATTTTCGAAAACAAACTCACCTATTATTATCTAATATTTCCATACGTTGCTGCTGTGGCTGTGCAGAAATTCTTCGATTCGTTCGTTGAGAACGATTTGATTTGGTACGTTTTAACATTTTTATCAATTGTCAATTCGTTCGAAACTTTATTTGAAACACTTATCTATAATGTGGGTAATGTTAATTGGCAAACATTGCTTGGAATGTGTTGTTGTTAATGGCTTGTTGTAGTTTTCTTCTTGTTTTGATGATGATAATATTCATGTGTTGTACTTCTTTCTGAACTTATAGACACATTTATACAAGATATTTTATCTGCAAAGATATGAAAAAAAAAAAACAAATCGAAGAACATGAAAAATATTATTAAAAGAATATCTTGTTTTTTGAAAGTTTCTACAATGATTGCAAGATATTTGGAATAAATTAAAACAATAAAGGAAAGAATTTAAATAAAACAAGTAAGAGTGTTTTAACTTCGGCTGTGCCGAAGCATTGATACCCTCCTCTTCGGTTTGAGTATTGATATTAATGTAAACGAAATATTTGAAAAAGTAAACAATTCATTAAACTTAATACCAAATTATTTCAGCAAATTCTTTGGCTTGATCCGCTTAACAGATGATTTTTGTTTATTCCAAGAGTTGGTATATAGAGCTCTCTCACATTATTATTTCGAACTCCAACGAGGAAAGATCGTTTTCGTCTTTTCTATTATTTCGGATAAAAGAAAACACGTTTCGTTGTTTGCTTTTTGGACATCGTGATTGCTGATCAGTATTAATTTAGGTTATATACCTATATGCATGCGTTTCCGGTTATATGACATAACTTCTCGTTTAATTTAGTTTTGGAAATTAAATAGCTCGCCCTAACCTCCATTGCAAAGGTGGTGGTTGTGTAGGGTGGCTATATGCATTAAATCGAGCTAATTGGAGATGGCTGTATAGTTTCTTTTAACTGGCCAAATATTTCTTCATTGCGGCTATATAGGTCGGATGAAGTAACAAAATAATAACCAAAAAAAAAACCAATTTTTTTTTGTTAAAATTTGTATTGCCATATTTGAAAAACATAGAAATAACACAATACAATACAAAATCTAACCCAGTGATGCCAACTTTTCATTTTGAATAAAATTATAGTGCACTCGCGACAATATGAACACTATTTTCTTCCATTGACTACTCTTAAATATGAATGAAGTTAGTGCAAAACCTTTAAAATATGAACAGCTTATTTTTGTATGAAATCTAAACTTACAGGGTAGTGGTTAAATTCTCATTCAACTGCAATATAATTTGGGGATTACCCTAGCTGACTGCTTTCAAATTGTTTTCAGCTGTCAATGTGTTAACATTCAGCTGGAGTTCCATATTCGTTTTGTAAATATAAAATTACATACGCGAAAAGTTCTTAAATATGCATACAAAAAAGCATAAGTTTTTAACTTTAAAAGAAACATCAGAAATTTTAGAACATTTAGGAAAAGGTGCAAGTGTTACTAATTTAGCGAACAAATTTGGGCCTGGAAAAAGAAAAACAGTGCGACCATACCGATGGTTTTTGAATATGACAGAAAAAAAGATCCCTGTTAGCGGACTTATGACCTTCATAACAAAATTAAAGAAAATTGTTTGGAATTCAATGCCATGAATTCAGTTGGTGGATCCTTTCAAAATGAAGCTGAAGACGAAAATTTAAGAGCTTGGATTAGTCAATGATAAGCTCTATAACGCTGGCGAATCCGTATTGTTTTGGAAATAGAAAATAGAAAAAACAGCTCCTGGTACTGCGCAAACGCCACAGGATCCCATCAAGTTAAACTTCTTATAGTTGGAAAGGCTAAAAAGCCCCGCTGTTTTCAGAATTTTAATTGCCTTGTTCATTATAGATATTCAAAGTCAGCATGGATGAGAGGAGCAGTTTCAAAAGATTGTTTTTGTCGTTTTTTGTGTAATTATAATCTCACAGCTTTTGTAGATTTTAGGTAAAATAAATTTTTAACAAAAAAAAAAAAAAAGCTGCCGCTGAAAGCTGTTCCCTTAATAGATAACGCTCCATCTCATCCATCTGAGGATGAACTAAAAACTGAAGATGACTGTTTTTGCAATGTTTATGCCACCAAACGTTACCCCGTTCATATAACCCATGGGCCAAAACGCCATCAGGATTACAAAACTTTATTTCAGAAACAGTTTTCTGGCTAAAGTTGCTGCAAAAGGAGTACTTTGCTAGAGTCTATGAAGCAAACTACACTAAAAGCAGCCATACAAATTTTAGAATCTGCATGGAGAAGAGTGGATGCTGATGTGTTATCTAAGTGTTACAATAATGTTTTGAATATGGTAATAAATCGACGATCCTGAAGATGACATTCCTTTAAGTGTTCTTGGAAACAGCTTGACAATAAATTTGGTTGATTTAGAAGAAAATGCAACTATTCTTTTAACTACTCTCCTACCTGAGGTTTGTGTTTTGGAAAATGTGCAAAGTTACATCTTTACTTTGAATTAACATCTTTAATAGTTAAAGAATGGAACGACGATACCATAGAGTGTAACGAGAATGAAATAGAGGAAGAGGTATTCGATGACGACGATTATGTGGAGGAGCCAAAAAGGACTATAAAATCCATAGAAGCTGTTGCAATTTTTAATAAAGCGTTGGAATGGACCGAAAGTAAAATTGTTGATCAACGCGATTTTAATGTATTGAGACAGTTAAGAGAGCGGGCCGTTCTAAAGGTGATTGAAACAGCAAAAGAAAATCACAGATTTTTTTCGCATAGTAACTTTAAGTTGCTTTTCTTTTTCAAAACTAAATTATTTTTTAAATCCATTAACAATAAATAAAAAATTTTACATAAGCAACTTTTATTTTAATGAGAAAACGTTTTTAAACGGAAATTTGATGCCATTCGCAAATATGAAAGATCTTGCAAAAGTGAACGAAAATCCACAAAACTGGAATCCCTCTGAGACCAATTGTTTCCTCGATGCAAGTACCATGCTACCAACTTTCCAAATACTTGGGAAAAATTTAAAAAAACTTAATTTCGATTAACTACAATATAAAAAATTCATCACAATTAAAATCACAGTTAAAAAGCGTAAACATCTGCCCCGGGGAAATTCTGGTATCTTTCGATGTCATATCACTGTTTACAAACATCCCAGTTCATACCGCGATAAAGAACATAATGGCAAAATGGAACGTTTTAAAAGATTTCACCAGAATTCCCAGTTCTAAGTTTTTAAATATACTCAAATTCTGTCTTACAGACAATAACTATTTTATATACGATAAAAAAATTTTTAAGCAAATATTCGGTATGCCGATGGGTAACCCCCTTTCACCAACCATCGCTGATATAGTCCTAGATACTCTACTTGACGAAGCAATCAAGGAATTGGAAACTAAAAACATACATAGCAAAATATGTAGATGATATTTTAGCCATAATAAAATCTGACGATAAAGATGAAATCTTGAAGACTCTAAACAAATATCATAGTAAAATCCAGTTTAAAATCGAAATACAAACTAACATGGGAATTGCATACCTTGATACGAAACTACGTATTAGTGGAAATAAAATAGATATGCAAAAGAAACTTCATCGGGAAGGATCATGAATTTTAATGCAACACAACCACAGAGCCAAATAATTTATACTGCCAGAAATTTTATTGACAGAGTACTCAATATTAGTGACACACAATATCACTCTAAAAACATAGAAACGATAACAAAAATTTTAACAAACAATAGCTTTCCAAAAAATCTTATAAAAACTTTAATAACAAATGCAGTGAAGAAAATAGAAAACAAAACATCTGGCCACCCTAATACCGACAAGGAGAAAAAACAATTTTACAGTGTAAAATACATCCCGGGCCTCACTGACAAACAGAACATCAAAGAAACAATAGAGGAGAAAAACATATGTTTTGCTTACAAGCCTAATAAAACTTTAAGCTCTATATTTACAAACATAAAAACACCAATAAACAAACAACAACAAAGCAACGTTGTTTATGAAATATCATGTAAAAGAATAGACGATCAAAGCTGCGATTTGGTTTATATTGGTACTACAAAAAGAACATTAGAAACAAGAATAACAGAACATAAAATGGACATAAACAAATCAAAAGAAAGTACTGCATTAGCCCAACATATAAAAAATACAAATCATACGGCAGATTTTGACAAAATACGAATATTAGATCGGGAAAAATAGAAAAGAAAAGATTCACAATAGACGTCAAGGGCACAACAGAAAATAAAAAAGACGATGAGCTTAAAAGAAGACACACAAAACAGTAATGCCAGTTACTGTGTTGCAATATTATAATTAAATTGTGATATAATTTTTAAGTTTGTGTTTGATATAATTTTCATGTTTACTGCTTTATGTTTGTCTACAACAAATTATTGTTCAATGTAATAAAAACATTTTTTCTTACTGTAAGTCATAATTGTTGTGGTAAAAGTTTTTGCAATGTTGTTAAATATATTTTTCTTTTAATTTAAATAGACGAATCCCTTGATAAAGTAAACATAACATTCACGAAACGTTGGGAAAATATGGTTTAAATACATTTTTAATTACATAAAGAACTTTAGGCCTTATTAGCTAAAATAAATGTAAATATAGTGAACTGACTTGGTTTTAATTAATTCATATTATCGCGAGTATGTTAATAAAATATATTTTCATTTATTGACTCCAAATACTACTGCCTGGAAAGTATTATCGAACTTAAATTTTTTGGGTTTTACTTTGCCTACCACGAAGCCAAATTTTGTAATATCCCAAAAATTTTAATTAAAATAATTTCTTATATTTTTTTTTTCAGTATAACTTCAAATTTTCATCCAAAAAAATTTTGAAAAATAATATATAAATAACATTCTCATCAAACTGCGCTTTACTTATGTAACAATTTTTATGTTAGCAATTCTTAAATATCATTTGAGGTTTTCTAAACTTAATTGAATTTAAATTAATGTTTTCTTATCCTGAAATGCTATTAATGAATGGCAATATATTTTTTTTTAATGTTAACATTTTTAAATGTAAACATTTGTTGTTTTTTTTAAATTTGAGTTTGTGCTTAAAGAATAAGATTTATATTTTTAAAATTCAATTGATGTGTTGTATATGTCAAGTTATTATTTCCCACGTGTTAGATTTTCTGAAATTCAATTGATATTTTCTAATTTATAATTGGAAATCTGAATTCCAATTTTTAGAATTGATATTATCTTAAATTTGAATGGAAAATTTAAAAGGTGCAATTTTGCATTTATGTGAATAATAATGCTTTAGTAATTATAAACAATTTTTAAAAATTATATATAATCGCAATCAGAATAATAATTTCATATAACTATGTAGAACTTTTTTTAAAGCAATAAAAAACACATTGCTTCTTCTTTGCTCAGCTCTGTGTATACTTTTAACATTGTTGTGTTTGATATCTAATGGAAAATGTTGACATTCATGTTAAAATAGAAATAACTATTGCAAAGCTAATTGGAATAAGAATTGTGGCGCCATCTACTGTTAGTCACACTGAGCAAAATGAAGTGACACTCTGTTTCTTAATGCAAAAGAAATGTATTTTCCCTAAAACAATATATTGCAGAATTTTATATTAATAAAAGAATATACCAATTTATTTCTAACATACGGTTATTATGGGTATACATTTCGTTACCTTAAAGACCAAACAACCTATCAGCAAAAATTTCAAAATAATTTTTTTTATTTAATATTATTCCCTATATCATAACGCATATGTATGCAAAATTTTGAACGCCTAATATTACAAATAACCAAGCTATAACCAAATTAAGAATATATAATTTTCGTTTCAATATTGCAAATAGTTCCAATTTTAAAACGTTTTTTCTCTCTCCTGTAAACTTTTGAAAACTGCTGATAGGTTTTTTGGTCATTAAGGTGACGATATATAGAATATATGTATATTATTTTATTATTTAATATATGTATGTATGTATATGTAAATATTACACATAAAAAATACAAAATCAAAAGTTATTGTTGTGTTTTCTTTGAATAAATTAATAAAATACATTTTTTTTTTGGTAAATTTACAATGTTTTTTTTTTTTTGTTAGCAACAGCGGGCAAATCGTCGCATTCGATATGGAGTAAAATCAATCGAAATTCCGTATTTTGATTTATTATTTAAAGAAGGTAGAAAATCGTCAGAACTCGTTTCACTTTTACTATTAACTATGGACCATAACTCGTTAGCTGTGACAGAGTAAAATTACTCTTACTATTTTGTTTTGAAAAATAAAAAAATAATTTCTATCGAAAAATTTCGATAATGAATGCGACGATTCGATTCAGCATTATTTGCTTTAGATGTTGGTGTATGTTTACTCCCTTTATATTAATTCGTAGTGTCTGCTTGTCTGCTTGTAGTCAAAATTTTAAATCGATTTTTAACCCCTTTACTGTGACCCAATCGCCCTGAAACTTTGCAGGCGGGCTCGTGTTTCGTAATGCCAAAACAATGGAAGCTTTAAAATTTTTCTACCAGAGTTAATAAAAACTGTACAAAAGGTTAGTTTTTATTATATTATTACCACAATGACTAGTCCAGCTATGATAGCAATACAACATTTACAATACCAACGAGAACAATATGGAAACATCATATTTTTCATTTTTTTTTTACTTTTTCAGTAATTTATCGGGATCTGTTAATCCGATTTTCATGATTTTTGAAACAGAAACCTTCTCATAATATTGGTCAATCATTCTAACTAAAAACGAGTTATCCTATTGAGGGCGTGATCGTGACAAGAACAACATAGACAAATCATATTTTTTCAAGACTTTTTTTACTTCATTCAATGCTCGGGACCTAATTCACCGATTTGGACGATTTTAAATAGAAAACTTCTCAGGATGTTAGTGAATCATTTTTTATACTAACGAGCACGCCAGCTGCCCGATTGAAGCCGTCATCGTGATTTCCACAGACGGACAGACGGACACCGCTATATCAACTCCGCTTGTTATAAGGATCACATATATATATATTTTATGGGGTCCAAAATGTTTTTTTCTAATTATTATAAATGGAATGACAAACTTATATATACCCTCTGCCCATTGGGGTGGAGGGTATAAATATTAGAAATGTAAATAAAATTCTTATCGATCTATATGATTTTAGTGATTGAGTTAGAAATTAAATCACACCCAAGATTCAATGTTTATACTGTAGATAAAATAAAAAACCTTGGCACATGTATTTAAAAAATTGATTTATATTCTGCATGACAAGTTATACAACTATTTAGGGTCGAGTGACCAACCCTCATCAGTAACCAATAAATAAAGTTTTTAAACAATTCAAAAGTACATTTTTCATAGACTAAGTATGATCCATTTAAACATACTATACCTATAATTAATTAATAAGCACAACAATACTTGTAATCATAATTTGTCATTCTTTCTTACATTGTCGCAATTTATTTACCTGCTCTTAATTATCTTGATGTTTGAAAAGAATTTAAATGCATAAATTGCACATATTTCATATAAGTGGTCTTTAATTTTTTCTATGAAAAAAAGCCGCCACAAATACATTGTAGTAAAATAAATTAAAGGCGCTTGCTGAAATAGAAAAAAAATCGAATACAACCCATAATTAACACTTAAGTGAAAACAACACAACAAACGTGAACTGTTTTTTAAATTGAACCATAAATTTTGCTGTATTTTTTTTTAGCAGCAACACTTGAATTTGAAGTTTTAATAATGACTTCAACTAATAAAAAAAAACACACTCATAAAACAACTATGTTTGTTTAAGCCAAATATTTTAGCTAAACTGTAAATTTTTTTGCATATGTAAGTATGTACTCGAATTTCAAAAGATCTTTATCACACCCCACTGAAGAAGAAAATAAACATAAAATTTAGTCATATTGTCTCATAATGAAAAAAAATAAAATGTCATCCAAATCTCAAACGGTTTTATATTTAAAAATCAACATCACATGAGCATCATAAAGAATTTTTAATAAGCGAAGTTTGTCTTATATTAATACAGAGATTGTCAAAGATTTACTTAAATATTAAAGCAGATGTGGCAAGGAATGAAGTCTTATGGTCATATAAAAAAAAAGAAAAATAATATGGTCATTAAATATTATAAAACTAAATTTTTTTGTTCATAATTCAGGTCCGGATTCTCATGTAAATACATGTTTTTTTTTTGTCGTGATTGTTAGATCAACATAATAAAATATCGTCTTCCATCGATGTGTTAGTGCATACATATTTTTGTATATTTTGCTAAAAATTTATATTTTTAAATATTTTATTATAAATACATAAATTTATTGCATATTTGCTTAAAAATTTCAAAAATAATTTAGTTTTGATACTGGCAAAATACTATAATTTATAAAATAAATACTAGCAGATTCCAGCCCTCGAAATTCGAGCGCAAATTCTAGGAAATTTTATTTTTTCATTAAATAAAGACCCTAAAAGTATACTCATCAATTATAGCCAATTCGCAAATTAACACAAAAAACAAACACAGTTTTATTACAAACACATTAACAAATTTAATAAACACACACACATAGCATTGTATAATTTTATGTATGTGTTATTAGCATCTTTAAATGCAATTTACTCAAAACAAAGGAAAAAAATTTTAAATCTGTAAATCTGCAAAACGGTTCAAAAGAAATACCTTTCAAATAACATACGTTTGGTCAAAATTGGGATAAAATGGTAGAACAATACATCAGTCACAAGAAATCGCCTAGCTTATTAATATTATATAAAATTCTTTTTGTGTAATATTATCTGACATTGGATTGTCATTGAATTAGGCTGGTGTTCGATACATAAAGCAATGCTCATGATTGCTGGGGGGATATAAAACTATTAAATCAATTTCTCTCAATATTGCCTTTTTTTGGCCATAGTATCTAATCTCATGCACAATGGGGCAATCGAAAATGAAATGAAGAATATTTTCGATTTACATAATGAGCATGTGTCCGATTTTTGCTGTTGAAACCTAGTGCCATTCAACTCGATAAGGTCACATCCGGCTTTGAAAAAATAGCTTACTGTACCCATGTTATTTGTTAAATTAAAATAGCATTGCGGTTCTTTATAACGAGCAGAGCCCAGCACACGAAATTCGAGTGAAGGTTCTAGGAAATTTTATTTAATTATTAATTTTATTAATTTATAAAAGCCTAAATATATGCTAATCTATTTTAGCCAATTCACAATTCAACACAGGGCTTTTCATATTTATAATATACATACACAGTATGCGTTTTATATATGTGTTAGTAGAACCTTAAATGAGCATTATTCCTAAAAAGGAATGCCTTTCAAATGACATATTTTTGGTCAAAATCGGTTGGTAACGAACATTTTTACATCCGTCACCAATTAATATTATAGATATACTAGATTTGCATAAAAACGGTTTGTATTACGTACATACCTCCTCCAAGTAAAATTTCATTTTTTTATTTTTTAAACCAGCAAGAATAACAAAACATAATTGTTCCCAGTTTTTTTTCTTATCGTCCGTTTTGCGTTAATCATATCAAAATAAGTGTTGCCAGCGCTTACTATTATATATAAATTTTCGTACGTTATTTCTTAACTATTAGTTCTAGCGGCTCCAAATTAAATATCGGACTGCTGCAGATTATGAGGAATATTCTAAGCGTAAGTAGTGCAACCCACTCGGCCTACGGCAGACAGGAGAATGTTTTCAACAGACAGACGGACATCGCCAGGTAAACTTCTCCTTGTATAAGAATAGAGAATATATGTAGTTTATGGGGTCTCTGGAATTTATTTCGATGAGTTGCACATGAATTGACAAATTGATATGAGACCGCTGCTCAGTGGTGTGGATGGCATAAAAATACCGTTGAAGTTAGTCGATTTTTTTTCGCCATTGACCAATCTACCCTTATCCTATTTGAAAATGGGCAGAGGACGAAGAAAAACTCTTTTGAACACAATGAAGTTAAGCTTTAATGATATTTGGACTTTTTTGGGCTTGCATTAATTAAGAGGAACTACTCGTACACGTAGAAATTATTTGTAGTAACTACATGCATGTCATTCAAGTAGCTTACTATATATTTACTGCAATTGTGATTATTCTACCATGATAAAAATATGAAATAACTATTACTAGAAGAATGACTAAGCGAAAATACTGTATTTAGCAGTTATTTTTGTATTTAAGAAAATAACTACAAAAAAATTTTTTATTGAGGAGCTCTTCAACTCGGAACTTTCTTATTATTCCCCAGATGTCTATTTAAGAAAACAAGCGGATTCCAGCGCTCGAAATTCGAGTGCAATTTCTATGCAGCTTTATTTTTCAACTTAACCAATTCACAAACCAACATTTTTATGCTTTATTATTATTGTGAATGAAGATAACAAACTCCTTAACAAACACATTAGCAATTTTAAATGCAAATTACTCAAAATAAAGGAAAAAATTTTAAAATCTGTAAAGCTGCAAAACGGCTAAAAAGAAATACCTTTCAAATAATATACGTTTGGTCAAAATCGGGATAAAACGGTAGAACAAAACAGCGGTCACAAGAAATCGCATGTGTAAACATCTATACGCGCAGGGGGGTAAATTTCAAAAACAGCGTAACATGTGAGTCGTAAGACAAAATGTGATTGTATTGGTGAACAAATTATGATATTATGATAACCTGTTTGAATATTAAAAATAAAAGAAATAAAAAATGAAAAAAAAAAATTAAAAATAAAAAATGAAAGATGAAAAGTGAAAAAAAAACAAGTAAGAAAATTATAGTCGGTCTAGACCGACTATACGATACCCTATACCATGCGTTTAGAAACCCTATCTCTTAGGCCCAACTAACTGGACATAGAAAATAAGCAAAAACCAAATTTGAGTGGGATTTTTATTAATTTATTTGGCTGCAGATATAAAAAAGTTCATATCGGATGCTATATCTATAAAGGGGCTAGGTCCAAAAATGGACCGATCCTGATCATGTTTGGTAAAGTCTCTTGTATTTTGCAAAAATATGTACAAACAAAATTTGAGAAGAATCAGTGCAATATTTTTGTTTTTTAATTGATTTAACTGAAGATCGGGAAGCAGCTCTATATGGGGTCAAAGGGATCATTTTTGGACTACTCATTAGTGGATGTATTGAACGCATACAAACCCAATTTGCGTAAGATCTATATGACAATTTGGATCTTATGGCAATTTATGTCGATTTCATATGGGTAATTTGTATGGGGGCTAGGTCTGAACATGGACCGATTCTCACCAATTTCAATAGCGTTCATCCCATGGCCGATAAAAGCTCATATACCAAATTTCATCAAAATATATTCATATTTGCAACCTGCAGTTTGATTACAAACTTTACATGGACACACAGACGGACGGACGGACGGACGGACGGACGGACGGACATTGTTAAATCAACTCAGAAAGTGATTCTGATTCAATCGGTATAATTAAAGATGGGTCTAGGTCAAATATTTTTGGGTGTTACAAACAGCAGCACAAAGTCATTATACCCAAACCACATAGTGGTATAGGGTATAATGAAAAATTAAAAACGAAAAACGAAAAATTAAAAATGAAAAATAAAAAAAGAAAAATGAAAAATAAAAAATGAAAAATAAAAACTGAAAAATAAAAAATGAAAAATAAAAAATGAAAAATAAAAAATGAAAAGCGAAAAATTAATAATGAAAAATGAAAAATTAAAAATACAAAAATGAAAAATGAAAAATTAAAAATAAAAAATGAAAAATGAAAAATAAAAAATGAAAAATAAAAAATTAAAAATGAAAAATTAAATAAGAAAAATGAAAAATGAAAAATCAAAAATCAAAAATGAAAAATGAGAAATGAAAAATAAAAAATGAAAAACGAAAAATTAAAAATAACAAATGAAAAACGAAAAATGATAAATGATAATTATAAAATGAAATGAAAAACGATAAATGAAAAGAAATTAAAAATGAAAAATAAAAAATTAAGAATAAAAATAAAAAATTAAATGAACAATAAAAAATGAAAAATAAAAAATTAAAAAAAATAAAATGGAAAAATGAAAAATTAATAATAAAAAATGAAGGCTAAAAAATTAAAAATTAAAAATGAAAAATAAAAAATGAAACATGAAAAATAAGAAATGAAAAATGAAAGACAAAAATTAAAAATAAATAATGAAAAACAAAAAATGAAAAATGAAAAATAAAGAATGAAAAATAAAAAATTAAATATAAAAAATGAAAAATAAAAAACGAAAAATAGAAAATGAAAAATAAAAAATGAAAATTGAAAAATATAAATGAAAAAAATAAATTTGAAAAATGAAATAAGAAAAATAAAAATTGGAAAACGAATAATGAAAAATTAAGAAAAAAAAATTAAAAATGAAAATAAAAAATTAAAAATTAAAATCAAAAGTAAAAAATAAAAAACGAAAAATTAAAAATTAATCGGTTAATATAATAAATAATAAATATTTTTATATTAACAGAGCCCCTGCAGTTGATTGCTATAAGTGATACGCTTTCCGTTTGATTTTAAGAAAGTGTTATAAAAAAATCTTTAATTACTAGATATTTACACATCTCCCCTGCGATCGGACTCAGATGATTTTTTAATATATAGATGGTTTATTGCTTTTAATGAATTTTATGCAGGTAAGAAACTCAATAAAAAGAAAAAATCATAAAAGAAAGAATCGTACATTTAAATACAAAAAAACTAAATTTACATTAAATATTGCTTTAGTTAATAACTTGTAGAATATCCAACGAGCTTTAGGACCTCTGAGAGCAGATTTCTCATCAACTTGACCAATTTTAAAGCATCCTCTTTACTTTTTTACCGCAATCATAAAAAAATATGCTCTTTAAAATATCCTTTGTGGTTATTTTATACTGACGAATGCTACGCTCCAGCAAGTCTCAGAAATGCTCTATAGGATGAAAATCGGGTGATAGCGATGGTGATTTTAATTAATTTTTAATACTGTAGAGCTGACACAGCTTGACATTGCGCGCCGTATATTTTGGATCAATACTCTGTTGGAACCAAACATCTTCTCCAAAACGTTTACATTTAGGTCTTCAGGTATATTTAATTAAATATCGGGAGGCTGCTTTACATGGGAACTAGAATAAAAATTGGCGCTACACACTTTATTTATGGAGTGATGATTTATAAATAAACACTCACAGCCCAAATTTGAGCGATAGAAAAAGTATCTTTGCATCTAAAATTAAAACTGTCATACACTAAAAAAAAGTTATCAAAACTGAATTATTTTTTTTTTTTATAATAAATTATTATGCTATTTGTTAGTTTTATAAATTTGTTAAAGGTTTATTGTTTTTAACAAATTTTATGCACATAAAAAAGAAATTAAAATAAAAAAAAAAATAAATTTACATTAAATGTTGCTTAAGTTAGTAACTTTTAAGACATCCCTTGGGCTTCACGACCTCTGTGAGCCTATTTGGCATCAACTTTAACAACTTTAAAATATTTTCTTTATTTATTTTACCCCTTTAAAACTATTTTATGCCGACGAATTCAGTGTTCCAGTAAATCCAACAAATGCTTTATAATGTTAAGGTCGAATGATACGTATGGTGACTTCAATTGCTTTTTAGTGTTATGGTGTAACCACAGCTTGACAATGTGCGCTGTATGTTTTGGATCATTATTCTGTTGGAATCAAAAATCTTCTCCAACTCCCAGTTGCTGTACGCTTTGTTTTGAAATATTTATGTATTCAAATACGAGCTTACCAACCCACTGCCAGCCAGACAACCGCAGAATGTAATGCCTATTCAACCATGTTTAACCGTTGGCAGAAGATTTTCTTTATTTAATGCAGCTGCACTTCTTCGACAAACAAAATTTTTTCCTATAATGCCGAAGAGGAAAAAATTGCTTATATCTGAAAACAAAATACGCTCCTAAAATATTGGATACTCATTTGCAAAGTTCACATGTTTTTTTTCTGTTGACATCGGAAATAAATGGCCTTCTACGTGCTACACAACCATGATACTTAGTCAGATTTTTTTTTTAACATTTTGCGAATGGTATCTTCATAAATGTCTTTGCCGAAGGATTCTTTTATTTTAGCACTAATTTCGGAAGCAGTAATTCTGAAATTCTGTGTTACTAACTCCGAAATCGTTCACTTTTCGCGCTCAGTTAGTTCGGAGTAGGTATGGATTTGTAATTTTGAACGACTTACTACATATACTGGGAAGTAGCTCCTGCCTATGATCTGATCTATTTCACAAAAGATTTCCTCATTTGTAAGCTTTAAGATAATTTTTCTCTCATCAGCACCGATTTCTATGATTTTTGGACTATATAGTTTACAAAATAAATATAATTAAGTCAAATCGACTTTATATAAACAAATTTGTCTTCTACTAAAATAAATTCTGTATGTCATTTCATAATTCTTGGGATTCCCCTAAACGTACGAATGTGCGAATACTTTTTGTGGCACTTACGGCTGCCATATTAAGTTTTTTACGTTGTTAACAAAAAAAAAATTAAATAAGTTCTTTGAAAAACAAGTAAAATTCCCAATGTGTGGATGGTAAAAAATTCGTAACTCAAGAACTTTTATTAAAATCTGTAATATTAATAGGTAAGGCGATTTCTTTTTACCGATGATTTGTTCAACAGTTTTCTCCTGAATTTGACCAAACCTACCTTATTTGAAAGGTATTTCTTTTTAGCTGTCCACCAGATTTACAGATTTTAAAATTTTTACATTTTTTGGAGTTATGCTCATTTAAAATTGCTACTAACACATACATAAAATTATAAAATGCTATGCGTGTGTTTATTAAATTTGTTAATGTGTTTGCAGAAAAAAAAGAGTTTGTCTCTTCATTCACAATAATAATTGTGTTGAAGTGAAAAAATATTTTGGACATAAACCAAAAAGTGTTGAATTGTAAATTGTCTAAACCTTTAGATTGAATAATATATTAAATGAAAAAATAAAATTTCTTGCACTCGAATTACGAGGGCTGGAATCTGCTAGTATTTATTAATATATCAAATTTTCATCGTCCACTGTACAGATACTTTTTCTTGCATAGGTTGATGTTTTATAAATGGAATGCAAAACGTATCAATTTTATGTTTGGTGCAGAGTCCATAATAACTAGACAAACCAGATCTGTATAAACTGTGCCAATTATATACTTGAATTTACTCCTAGAATCTGTTTTAACACGATTAGAAAGGGACTTTGGTGAAAAAGGCGAATTGTATTTTCAGCAGGATGGAGTACATCCTCACAGCTGGCAATATTTCCGTTCCCAGGACTTGAATTTTTCTTCTAGGAATATCTTAAAGAACAAATCTACATCAGAAAAATCGCTATTGAGGTGAAATGCACATAATCCACGAAATTAAATGTTTCTTGAAGTTTGTGAACCAGAAGCGCATCGTTGTCATTGGCACCTTGACCGAAATGGTATAAATTTTGCACATGTCTCATAGAAAAAAAAGTAATATATTTTAAGTAGATTTTTTTTTTTCAATTAAAATGTATAATATTAATAGGTAAGGCGATATCTTGTGACCGATGATTTGTTCCACAGTTTTCTTCCGATTTTAACCAAACGTATCTAATTTGCAAGGTATTTCTTTTTAGCTGTCCACCAGATTTACAGATTTTTAAATTTTTATTGGCTTTTTTTTTTTTTTTTTTTGAGAAAATGTATTTAAAGTTGCTACCAACCACATACATAAAATTATAAAATGTTATGTGCGTGTTTACTAAATTTGTTAATGTGTTTGCAAAAAAATGAGTTTGTTTTCTTCATTCATAATAATAATTGTGCTGAATTGAAAAAAAATTTTGGGCATAAACCATTCACAATAATAGTTGTGTTGAATTTAAAGCAATAACGCAGTCGATATTTAGGGTCTTATAAAATAATTTACTAAATGAAAAACTAAAATTTCCCAGAATTTGCACACGAATTTCGAGGGCTGGTATCTGCTAGTATTAATTTAATGTGAATAAAAACTGAAGTTATAATAATTTAGATGTTGTTTAAATTTTTTTTGGGATTAATACACTTTAATTACGAAACGAATTTATTTATTAAAAGTTCTGTACCATATATACTTCCATCTTTTTTTTTGTGTTTTTATTTTTACAAAATTCTAGTTTCATATCCTGTTGGAAGGATTTAGCATGTAATAAAAATGTATTTACACAAACAACGAAAGTCCTGGATGTTTTAACAACAGTTACTAAGAGAAAATTTATTTTAAAACATTCTTCATAATATTATATTAGCGTTACGTATACAAAAAAAAATCTTATATTCAGATTGGAGCAGAAGTAGTAATATATTAAAATAAACTACGGTAGAAGAACTTCCTAGTAATAACAATAAAGTTTCAATGGATTATATATTGTCTCTTTGGCCTTGGCTTTACATTTACTTTGTGCTTGTGGCTGGTTGCTTTAATTGTAAATATGAACAATAAAGCAGTACTACTTTGATAAGAACTTCATTTCTATAAAAATTTCCGGTTAAAAACAAAATAACAAAAATACATAAATTACTTTGTATCCTTTAATAACATTTTTATCTACATTGTCTCGCAATTGCACCCATTGTGTCTTTAACCCTTCAGCTAAATAAATAGTATAAATAACTGAGATATTATGTAAATTTACTTCACAAATGAAATACGGGTATAATACGTTTCTATTTGATGTTTACCATCATCATTCATTCATACGAGTATTTGCGATATTTTATTCTTGCAATTCATTTCAACTTGATGACGAGTAAGTACTGAAATATACTCGTATCTTTAAACGTATATGTGAATGAATGAATGCAATATAATATAAATGACAACTTAAAATATCTTATGCGAATATTACGTACTTTTCATATCATTATTTTTACTATGTACTTGTGAAATTTTACAATTTTAGATTTAAATTGATAAGAATTGTTTTAATAACAAGAAGTAGCAGTAGAAAATAAATGTACGACGCTGAATGTGGCATTTTTAACGAGGGTATAAAAATGCTGCAGGTGAAATGATGAATAAAATACATGCAATCCAAGTAGAAATGAAAACTTCTTAGAAAAATAATAAAAACTACAAAAAAAAAAGAAACAAAAATGTTATAAATGAGGAACGTGTGCCATTAAATGGTAGTACGAGTATTATAAAAAAAACATATAAACGAGTTTTCTGGAAAAGAAAAAAATATTAATTTTTCAACGCTGCTGCATAAACAATTTTTAAAACAATACGTAAAGAAACGTTTGGAAATTAAATAATTTTTAAATTGAACTAACTTCTAAAAAGTTTGTAGAAAATCCAATTTTTGTTGTTAAACAAGAAAGTTGTTAGGCCAGAAAAAGTTAATGTTAAAACTGGGTCAAGAAATATTTTATTAAAATTTTCCTCCGCCATAATTTCTAGTTCAGGTTCGATTAATAAATCCCTATCAATTAGAAGGTAAGTTCTGCAAATATTGACAAAGTTTTAGAGAAACATCTTTTCGCAATTGATTTGATACTGGGATATTTTGAAGAATAAAATCACCGATCGAAAAAAAAAATTTAGATGATCTAGAAATATTCTGTCAGCATAGTTAAGGATAGGTTTTCTTCAATAGATTGAAGTGATTTTTAATTTGGAAATTAGCTTAATCGGTCCAGCGGTTCAAAATGTTTGACATTAAATTTTTTAAAGCTCTTTTAAGCGAATATTAAATAATGATGAAAAGAAAATGTTATAGCTTTTTAGAAAATTTATTTATTTTTTTGGTTAAAAAATATTTTTTCCAAAGATATTTTTTATACCAAAATTAATTTGTTTGCCAAAAAACATCTTTTGACTAAAATATTGCAAAAAAAAAATTTTTTTTTCAAATAAATATTTTCTGAAATTGTTTTCGGAGAGAAATCAAATTTGAAATTTATTAAAACTTATTTTCTTAGTTTTTCAGACAAATTAAAAATTGTAAGATATTGATCCTTTCAATAATTTTAGTGAGATTTCTAAATGAAGGGCATTTCTACAGCTAACAATTCTTACAGTAAATACAGTGCTATATATCGAGAAGGAAATATTATATTTTTTTTAGAAAATATCTTGTTTTTGGCAAAAACTTTTTTCTAAGAAATATTTTTTCCAAAGAGAATATTTTTAGCATTAATTTGTTTGTGAATAAAAATATTCCAACTAAAATAAACCAACTAAAATATTTCCCAACTCAAAGAATGAAAAAAAAATATATTTTTTTTTTCAAAAAATTTTTTTTTAATTTTTTTTTTAAAAAAAATTTTTTTTACAAATATTTTTCGGAAAAAAAATTTTTAAGTGTTATATTCGGTAATAATTTTTAATATTTATTTTCTTAGGTAAAATTTGTAGTACTAAATTTCGGTCTTTAATCAAACTAAAAAAAATATTTAGGCAATTCACCACGGGTAATGTGTCGTCGTATCTGTTGTATCATCTTTAGTTTACAATAGTGTAAAATTTTTGTTTGTAATTTTTACTTAAAAATCTGATACGACTATACAACTTCACATGCTATGTTTATTAAATGGTGTATGGGGTATCAAAAGATATCATTCTCAGGATGTCATCTTTTAAGAAAAAAAAAAAACGAAATAAAATTTTATCAAAAACCAAGATTAAAACACATCGGTAAGTTTATTAATATGAAAATTAATGTTTATCTATGTATTAATACGTGAAGGAAAATTTTTTTCATCCCTTTATAAGCATGTGTCAAAAACATAGTAAATTAAATTAAATAAAAACAAATATTAATAATAAATAAATTTTTAGGAGCCTAAAGGTATGCTAATCAATTTTAGCCAGTTCACAATTCATCGAATTTCATTATAATTGTAAAACATTCTTTGGCATTTGTTTTTTGAAGATTATGTCTACCAAATGTTGGCCGCGGCTGCGTCTCAGATGGTCCATCCGTTGGGTCCAATTTTCGATGACTCGTTCGAATGACTGGCGAATGACACGCGTGATGTTTTGCTCCAAGGCCTGAATCGAAGCGGGATTGTCCGCATAAACTTTAGACTTTATATATCCCAACAGGAAAAAGTCTAACGGTGTGATATCACACGATCTTGTTGGCCAATCGACCGGCCCAAAACGTGAAATTATCTACTCACCGAAGTGTTCTCTCAATAAATCCATTGATTGATGCGCTGTGTGGGAAGTGGCTCGGTCTTGTTGAAACCAAATGTCGCCGAGATCACCAGCTTCAATTTCAGGCATCATACGTCAGACCTAGTTGCTGCGAACGACGCAGAATCGACTCTCCACGGTTTTCGTGTACACTCTCAGCTACGGCCGCTATATATTCCTCACTGCGTGCTGGACGTGGTCTATTCGGTCGAATATTATCCAATAATGAATGCTGGGTCTCAAGATGGGTGATGGTGTTGCGAATAGTACGCTCAGTAGGCCGATTATGTTGAACATAAGTTGAGCGAAGTGCACGAAACACATTCTTCACAGAACGTGAATTTTCGTAATAAAGGTGAACGATTTGTAAACGTAGTTCAGGCGTAAGTCTTTCCATGATGAAATGCCAAACAATACTAAACAAAAATAACATGACAGCATAACACGAATCACACGTGATCTGTCAAAAAAAGGCTATTGAAAAAAGTATCTCTAATAGAATAAAATAAAATTTCCTAGAATATACACTCGAATATCGAGTGCTGCGTTATGCCAGTATATTTTTAATATGCATTTTCTCCTTTTGGTCTCAACCAAAACGCATTCGCCTAAACTCAACAAGAAAGTGGTTAGTGGCAGAAGAAAACTATTTCATTGACTTTATAATGGAAAATCGGAAATCCCAGGTATATATTAATACATGTTTGTGTCAACGGACATGTATTCTAATATTGCGTTTTATTTTAGAAACCAATAGCTCAAGTGTATTACAAGCGCTTCTGTAGTATGTGCCGAAATTCTAATTGAAGTAATCGCCCCATATGGTTATATTATTTGTCATCAAAATTTTTTAACACTTTATGTTGCCATACAGATGACTAAGGTATTCTAAATGAACTCTTCAACTGTGCTTTAGAAGATGAATCAATCTCATCTTCAAATTTTCTTGAATTTCATCCTCTTCCTCATCACCTAAAAAAATTGATTTGTTTCAAAAATGAAAACCAAGAAATTATTTTCATACAAATCAATAAATTTTTTTCTCTTTTACACTTTTATTTTTTACTTTTCATTTAATTTTTTTCTTCTTCTTGTTTCTATAAATATAATTATTCTTCTTTACTATTTGACGTTTTACTGTATGAAAATACAAGTGACTGTTCACAACAAATGATTGTATAGTGTATTTTAATACTGTCTAAAATCAATATTTTAGACATTAAATTTAAAATAATTTTTAAATTAATAAATACATAAGTATCCGATAACTTAATAAATAAATAAGTACCGATAAATTTTAAGTCAATTTACTACCGTTTTTACAATTGAATTTAATACCATTTGTTACTGTGTGAGCCTTCGAATAAGAAAAAAAAGCGAATGTAACCCGAAGCTAAAGTTACTGTTGAAGAACAACGGTGAGCAACAATAGAGCATCAATAGAGAAATTTTAACTAAACTCAAAACTAACTGTCTCTTTTATTTCATATCTTTTATTCCCAAACCCTAACCACAACTTTTCATGAGATTTACGTAATTTGTCAACCCGTGTCATATTGCAAATAAATCCAAGAAAACCCCCCAAAAACCCCTATTTTTATTCCTCTATAGATCTCAAGGAGCGAAGTCAATCAATAAAGCACAAACAAATTGGCTTACTCACACTAACTGTTTTCAAATACAACACACAAAATACAACACCAATTGAGAATTACCCAATTGTTTTGCAAATTTTAAAACTCAATTTTTCATTCTTTTTAAAATATTAATTTATTAAATTTTTCAGAAAAATTGAGAAATTTTAAGTAATCGATGTTCTTAATAAAGTTATTAGTACTAGCAGATTCCAGCCCTCGAAATTCGAGTGCAATTTCTAAGCAGCTTTTTTTTTCAAAATAGCCAATTCACAAACCAACACTTTTAGGGTTTATTATTATTTTGAATGAAGATAACAAACTCATTAACAAACACATTAACAAATTTATTAAAACACACATAGCATATGTATAATTTTATGTATGTGTTAGTAGCAACTTTAAATGCAATATATTCAAAATAAAGGTAAAGATTTAAAAATCTTCAAATCTGCAAAACGGCTAAAAAGAAATACCTTTCAAATAATATACGTTTGTTCAAAATCGGGATAAAACGGTAGAACAAAACATCGGTCACAAGAAATCACCTAGCCTATTAATATTATAGATTTGTAAATATGAGCATTTTCACAGAAAGGTGACCGAAAAATGCAATGCTAAAAAAGTTTACCTGAAATTATCTGTGTCGAATCAATATACCCCACCATTTTGATACAGTTACCTATAATTGACCTTAAAGTGCTTATACCATTTAAATATATAGTAAATTGTTTTTCTTTTTTGACCAGTATTTATTCTAATTTCTTATATATATTTTTTTAAATAAATATGGATTATTTCATAGAAAGAATTAACTTCTTAACTCATTAGGAATATATATAATAATCAGAAAAATTATGGAGCGTATGATAATCAGAAAGCGTCATCTATGTATCACTTATAGCAACAACTGCAGGGATTCTGCTAATATGAAAATATTTATTATTATTTATTATTTCAACTGGTTAATTATAAATTTTTCGTTTTTTATTTTTTATTTTTCACTATTTATTATACCCTATACCACTATGTGGTTTGGGTATAATGACTTTGTGCTGCTGTTTGTAACTACCAAAAATATTTGACCTAGACCCATCTTTAATTATACCGATCGAATCAGAATCACTATCTGATTCGATTTAACGATGTCCGGCCGTCCGTCCGTCCGTCCGTCCGTCTGTGTGTCCATGTAAAGCTTGTAATCAAACTGCGGGTCGCAAATATGAATATATTTTGATGAAAGTTGGTATATAAGCTTTTATCGGCCATAGGATGAAAGCTATTGAAATTGGTGAGAATCGGTCCATGTGCAGACCTAGCCCCCATACAAATGACCCCTATAAAATCGACTTAAATTGCCATAAGATCCAAATTATCACATAAATCTTAGTCAAATTGGGTTAGTATGTGTTTATTACATCCATTAATCAGTAATCCAAAAATGATCCCTATGGGACAACTCTTAGTCATAGGCCCCATATAGAGCTGCTTCCCGATCTTCACTTAAATTTATCAAAAAACAAAAATGTTGCACTGATTCTTCTCAAATTTTGTTTGTATATATTTTTGCAAAATGCAAGAGACTTTACCAAATATGGTCAGGATAGGTCCATTTTTGGGTCTAGACCCCATATAGATATAGCATCCGATATGAACTTTTTCATATCTGCAGCCGAAAAAATTAATAAAAATCCCACTCAAATTTGGTTTATGCTTATTTTCTATATCCAGTTAGTTGGGCCTGAGAGATAGGGTCTCTTAACGCATGGTATAGGGTATCGTATAGTCGGTCTAGACCGACTATAATTTTCTTACTTGTTTTTTTTTATTTTACATATTTTATTTTTAATTTTTAATTTTTTATTTTAATTTTTCATATTTAATTTTTTATATTTTATTCCTCATTTTTATTTTTCATTTTTCATTTTCAGTTGGTTGAGCTATTAAAAGCTGCAGAAAAAACACAAGATTTTATTATTTTTCATTAGTAGTATTTTTAATTTCAATGCTTTAATTTAAATACAATTTTCTCTCTTTTTTCCAACTATTTTTTTATACTAATATTTAAAAATGAAAAACTGAATAAGATGGTTATAAGATGGACACGTGGAGTATAACAAAACGTACTCACTAATGAAGCAAATGCTACAAACATAATGACTACAACAACATATTCGTATTTGTTTGAAGAGTTTTTTTACATCTTCTTAAAATCTCGGGACCTATTGGACCAGTTATGATGACTTTAAATATCAACCTGCTCAGGACGTTTAAAAATCATTTTCACTTAAAATGACCAATCCAGCTGACTTATTGAGGGCGTGATCGTGATATCCACAGATGAACAGGCGGCTATAGCTTGTTTTATGGGTCACGAATATATATATTTTATGGCGTTCAAATTTTTTTATAATTACTAAAAATAGAATGATAAACTTGTATGCATATGCCCTCTATACTGTGGTACGAAAGATAAAAAAATTTCATTACTTAAAGAATCTACAACTTAATTCAAATATCGTGGTACAAATTTTAATAACTTATCACGTCACGTATTATTTAATGGCTGCTTAAAAACATAAAAAAATATTATGAATATAAAAACAAAATTATTCTAGATCATTCTAAAATTAGTTGGACTAAAAAACTTGCGTTTTTATAGATGTACACAAAATCCACTTCTATTTTATGTCACTTTTTATTTGCTAATAACTTAGAACCACCCGTTCGGCAGCTCCCACCTTTTAAAGTTAAAATAGCGCTAATATAGTGCTATTCAAAAATCAATACAAGGAAAAAATTATGAATTTTTCATTTTTAAGTTCTTTCTTTTAACTCATACTCCGTCATGGGGCAACCCATTCTCCCTCATCCAATTGATGTGAAACTTGGCATATAGTCTTGTTTAGACGCACAGTCACGGAGTGATTTAAAAACCATTTACGATCGATTTGAAACTTGGTCGGATAGACTTGTTGTGAAAAAAGACTAATTTTGACATAGCCACGCAGAGACACGGAGTGATTTAAACTCTATTTCCCCTCATCCTATCAGTCTGAAACGTGGTTCATAGACTTGTTATGGCCAAAGATTAATTTTAAAATAGTCACGCAAAGTCACGCACAGCCACTGAGAGATTCAAAACTCATATGCATAAGGAAAGAAAGAGTTTTAATAAAAACTTTGTTTTTTATGGGTTAGATTATTTCTTTAAACTAGCAGATTCCAGCACTCGAAATTCGAGTGCTATTTCTAGGCAGCTTTATTTTTCAACATAGCCAATTCACAAACCAACACTTTTATACTTTATTATTATTGTGAATGAAGATAACAAACTCACTAACAAACACATTAACAAATTTAATAAAACACATATGTCATATGTATGATTTTATGTAAGTGTTAGTAGCAACTTTAATTGCAATTTACTCAAAAGAAAGGGAAAAATTTTAAAATCTGTAAATCTGCAAAATGGCTAAAAAGAAATACCTTTCAAATAATATACGTTTGGTAAAAATAGGGATAAAACGGTAGAACAAAACATCGGTCACAAGAAATCGCCTATTGTCATGAACGAGAATTATTCAACCGCAGATTCAATTTATTGTTATTATTTAAAAAAAATAAAATAAACTAATGGGCACATTTCTAAACAAAACGTTTGAAATATGTTCCTGAATGAGTAAAATAAAGTTGAAGTAAATAATAATGCACACTTTAAAAAGACTTAATCACTAAACTATGTGGAATAAGAGGCTGTTATTAAGAAAATAATGATCGTCAGTCATGAACTCTTGAGCAATTTTCTTTAAAATTATATGTATGGAATCGCAAACATGCATTATGAAGTCGCCAATTTATAATGTAAACAAATTGTATAATACACCCACAAATTAATATTAGTAAACAACTTATGCTGTACAATTATATATAAACATTTAACCTTGATGCTGATTGACTCATTCATGATCATAATCATTATTTTGAAATGTCAAATATGACAGACATATAATTTTTGTATGTACATATGTTTCTGAATTCGTTTCAAATTACATAAGAAAATCCCTTTAAAAAAAAATATATATTAAAAGGCTACAACAATAGACAAGAATGCCAGACTCGCTATTGATAATTTAAAATCTCTAACCGAACATGACTTGTCAATTATAATCACTTGTTAAGCATAAATGAAAGAGATGATCTTAAAGGTCTTACATTAAAGAATTTAAACCAAAGAAATAAAAAAAATAAATAAAAATAAAAAATTAAACATATTGTAACACAATATTATAATGTTTATAGGTAATTCCAATAATGATTAAGGCGTGACTTAATAATAACAATAATAACGAAGAAGGGAAACATTAGTTTGTAAATTTATGCATTCTCGACTAAATGTATGTATGAGAGAATAAATTCTTGTTTATTTTGTTTGTATGAACATTTGGCTGGCTGATTGGCTGGTTGGGTAAGTATTGATTCCTTATGCTTGGCACGCATTAATGGATTAAAAACGAAAAATTAAACGATAAAACAAAATTATATTTGATATGTTAAACATGTAAAGGAGTTGAAAATTTACAATTGATTTTTTGTTTGTTGTACTCGTTGTGCCGGAGCTAAATGTTCATTGTATACAGACAGACAGAATAAGTCTACGGTTTGTGTGTTTTCATTTGCATTTATTAATTGACAACAAATGTCGCGTCTTTTGACAGTAGACGCTCACTTTTGAGTTTGTGTTAAACAAAAACGATAAAAATCTTTATGTGCTTGGCTCAATTTTTAAAATTTTTCAGTTTAACCCTATAAAACTCACAATAAAATAATTTGATGAAACAACTTAATGATCTTTTGTTTTTATATTTATTATTAAAAATAAAAAAAATAAATAAATTCAATTATTTTTTTGTACGACTTTCGCAACTGAAGACATTTTTTTTTGCAAACGAGAAGAAACGTACAGACTTGTTGCGGCACTTCAATTTGTGTCAAACCGTATTATTCAATTGCGGCAAGTAAATTATTTGATTATCACAGCTAAACTTCTATTGTCAAAAAAAAATTTCTGTTCTCCTAAAATAATTTTTCATTTTTATAAGTAATGCAATATTTCAGTTGATTTAACAAAATTATTTTGTTAGCAACAAATTCTGTTGCAAGCTTAGTTTAGTTTTGGCGGGGTCGAAAAACCCTTACATAGACTGTTCCATTTCGGTTCCACTAATCTCTCTTTTTCATCGTCGCATTGTGACGCTTTTTCTGTCAGAACTGCTACAGCAACCGATTTTGAAATTAGTTATCTCATTTAAAAGCAGATACTTAGGAACCTGAGCCAAAACATTAAATTCGTATTTCAACTATTTCACTACGAGCCCTAATACGTACACCAATAATTTTTTTTCACTATGTAACATTAAAGGCTACATTTACTAGTTGAACTTATCTGGAGGGTTTTTTTATTTTCTTGAAATTCATTGACAAAATGTTTTCAAAACTCAAATTAACCGACAGTTCTTTATATTTTACAAAAATAATTTGAGCACTACTAATTCGTTCAATGTTAAAAATTCGTTATAGAAAAACACTGAAATTTAAATTGTAAAAAGAAAATTAAATTGTAACGTTATATTTATAAGAAGAAACAAGTAAGATAATTATAGTCGGTCTAGACCGATTATACGATACCCTATACCATGGTTTAGAGACCCTATCTCTTCTGTCCAACTAATTGGATATAGAAAATAATTGAGTGGAATTGTTATTAATTTTTTTTTTTTTGAGGTGCAGATATGAAAAAGTTCATATCGGGTGCTATATTAATATGGGAACTAGGTCGAAAAATGCACCGATCCTGACCATATTTGGTAAAGTCACTTATATTTTGAAAAAATATATATAAACCAAATTTGGAAAAAATCTGTGCAATATTTTTGTTTTTTGATAGATTTAATTGAAGATCGGGAAGCAGTTCTATATGGGGCCTATGACTAAGAATTGTCCTGTAGGTATTATTTTTGGACTAGTGATTAATGGATATAATAAGCACATACAAACCCAATTTGACTGAGATCTATACGATAATTTGGATCTTACGGCAATTTATGTCGATTTCCTAGGGGTCATTTGTATGGGGGCTAGGTCTGAACATGGACCGATTCTCACCAACTTCAATAGCGTTCATCCTATGGCCGATAAAAGCTTATATACCAAATTTCATCAAAATATATTGATATTTGCGACCTGTAATTTGATTACAAAGTTTACATGGACACATAAACGTACGGACGGACGAACGGACGGACATCGCTAAATCGACCCAGAAAGTAATTCTGAGTCGATCGGTATAATAAGAGATGGGTCTAGGTCAAATAGTTTTCGTAGTTACAAACAGCAGCACAATGGTCTTTTTCATGTTGTTTCATTTAAATATATTAGCAGATTCCAGCCCTCGAAATTCGAGTGCAAATTCTGGGAAATTTTATTTTTTCATTAAATGAAGAGCCTAAAGGTATACTAATTAATTATAGCCAATTTACAAATCAACACAAAAAACAAAGTCATTTTTATTACAAACACATTAACAAATTTAATAAACACACACATAGCATTCTATAATTTTATGTATGTGTTAGTAGCAACTTTAAATGCAATTTACTCAAAATAAAGGAGAAAATTTAAAAATCTGTAAATCTACAAAACGGCTAAAAAGAAATACCTTTCAAGTAATATATGTTTGGTCAAAATCGTGACAAAACGGTAGAACAAAACATCGGTCACAAGAAATCGCCTAGCCTATTAATATTATAGATGATTACTTATTAATCGATGACACTTGGTGAGGCAGTTTCTAGGCAAATTGGATTTTTTAATTAGTGACCAATTTAATTATGAACAAATTGGGGATTATAAGAACAATGGGTCTCAAGAAAAAAAAAAAACGTTTTGACAAATTTAAAAAAAAAATCGTTGAAGCGCTGTTGGAGCTACAAAGATCAACCTTAGGTCCAATTTTAAAGTATTGATATTGATACAATTTCAAAGAAAAGGGTATGAAAATAAGACAGTAGTTTGCTAGATGTATTTTTGAATATTTTTTTAGATCCTCTATTTCTAGTAAGAAAGAAAAAGTACATTTAAGTAATTTTGAAAATACGTCAGTGTCATGTCTGTCACATTAAAAAATACTTCATTTTACTGTAATTTATTTTAGAATTCATGATTTTTATATTGTTTATTAATAAACTGGCTCTTATATTAACAATAAACAACTGTTTTTTATTTGTCATACAAATAACTTCAGAGCTTTTCGGTGTTTCACAAACATCCTCTAAAATGATGTGTGTTTGTTGTCATGTCTGTCACGACTGTTTTTATCCTTAATTATTAATAACAATAATACTTTCATACTTTTTAAATGGTAAATATGTTGGTCAGGTTCGTCTGCATAATTTCGTATATTTTGATGAACAATGAAAAACTTTTACTGTATAATATTGGATTAGGAAGATCTCTGAATTTCATGTCTGTCACTACGGAATTAGCCCAAAGTGGTTTGAAACAATTGGAAAAATCGGTAAACGTGATACGAAATATATTAATTATGTTTTTTTAAAGTAAGTTTTACATTCACTTGGTGTTGTAAAAAATATTTGTTATAACTCAATTATTTTTTAGGACAAAGGAAAGCCTTTACTTACTGCGCTTCAAATGGAAAAACGTGTGTTATGGTCAAAGAAAACACGTTATTGTGTAAATGGCAATGGGACACTATTATTTTTGGCGACGAATCTGAATTTGACGTGCGGAACGGTGATGTGAGAAAAAGGGTGATTCGAAAAAGCTCACTGTTAAGTTTCCAGCTAGCCTTATGGTATGGGGATGCATGACCTCAAAGGTGGTCGGCCAGCTACATTTCATTAATAGAATCATAAACGCGGAAAAACATCTATAATATTAATAGGTAAGGCGATTTCTTGTTACTGGTGATTTTTTAAACAGTTTTCTTTCAAAGGTATTTCTTTTTTGCTGTCCACCAGATTTGCACCGTCTGGAATATTTTTGTGGAGTAAAATGTATTTAATGTTGCTACTTTACATTAAATTTGTTAATGTGTTTGTTTAAAAAAAATCAGTTTGCTTTGTTCATTCACAATAATAATTGTATTGAATTGAAAAATAATTTTGGACATAAACCAATTTAAAAAGTGTTGAATTGTGAATTGTCTTATAAAATAATTTATTAAAGAAAATATAAAATTTCTTAGGAATTGCACTCGAATTTCGAGGGCTGGAATCTGCTAATACTAAGCTATATATCCCAAAATGATGGTGCTTATTCCCTCCAAGAAATGGAATTGATGTTCTGGATTGGTCATCATCTAGCCTATGCCTCAACCCAATTGAAAACCTGTGAGCTATCATGAAAAGGATGTTTCGAAATGGCGCACAACGTACTCTTACCGGTTTAAAAGCCAAGGTTTAGGAAACTTGGGACTCTATAACACTGGAAGAGGGTAAAAAATTGAAAAATCCAATCCCAAGCGACTAAGAGCTGCTTTAAAAAGCAAAGGTTACACAGTTTTAAATTAGAAAATTATCCACTGTACGAATTAATAGCGGTCAAATTATTTTTATAAAATATGAATTAACCATTCGGTTAAGTAGAATTTTTTAAGACATTGCGTCATATTAAATGCACATATTTTTATGAATTTGAAGATAATAAAACAACCTTTCAGAGAAGTACAATGTTTGTGGTGTAATCGACATTATTTCGTAAAATGTGTCACCAAGAATGTTGTATTGACAAAAAATTATTGCTGCATGAATTGACAGTGGTCAGGGCTTGCATTATAATCTATAATATTTATAGGCTAGGCGATTTCTTGTGATCGATGTTTTATTCTACCGTTTTATCCCGATTTTGGCCAAACGCATATTATTTGAAAGGTATTTCTTTTTAACCATTTGGCAGATTTTTAAATTTTTTCCTGTATTTTGAGTAAATTGCATTTAAAGTTGCTACTAAAATTATACAATGCTATGTGTGTGTTTATTAAATTTGTTAATGTGTTTGTAATAAAAATGAGTTTATTTTTTTTTTGTTGTTGTTGATTTGTGAATTGGGTTTTTATGATTTTTATATATAAAGAAAAAAGAACATTTCCTATAATTTGCACTCGAACTTCGAGGGCTGGAATCTGCTAGTATCTATAAAAATTAAACAATTTTAGGTATGCATTTCTAGTTTATAGCAGAACTTTTTATAACCATAAATTTTTTAATACCGAAATGCATCAAAAACTCTGTTGTAGTATGCTATTGTCCCGCTTCTTGTCTACATTCCTATAACCTATTTTATTTTCAGGAGGCTGAGCTATTTTTGTGAAGCTAAGTCTAGAAATTGGTACTAAAATTATTAATTACTTAGCTATTATAGTTTGGTTTCTAAAAAAAAAAATATTTTCTTAAATGAATAATGAAAAATGTTTTTAATAAAAAAAAATATTTGATATAAAAATGAAGTTATAAATATTTTGTTTCAGCAGTATTGTATCAGTTTTGGAAGAAAATAAATCTTCTTAAAAAAAAAAAAAAAAAAATTCAGAAACTAAAGAATTAACCTAAAAAATAGTTTAAATTGATTTTTTGATATAAAATTTATTCTAATAATTTTTTGTGACAGATTTAGTCGGAACCAACAATTTTTTTCAATATATCAAAATATTTAGAAATTTAAAAAAAAAATATGTAGTAACTTTTGTCTACCACAAAAAATATATATTTTTTAATTTACGATTTACCTATTAAATCTAAAATGCCATGTTCGTTGCCCTTTGCCCATTTGAGGCTTTAAACTTTAAAGTAGACATTGAATTCAGACAAATACAATGAATGTTAATCGAGCTGCGTTTTTAAGGCACTCCGCCCGTTTCTGACCATCCAGCTGCTGATGTTGATGTTTATAGAATGTAATTGATCTCATGTTTAAATGAAGACAAATTTTGTGATGTTGAGTTGCTTCTATGTTTGTGTGTGCGTGTGTATGCTCAAAACTCGCGCCATAAATTATTGGGTCAACGTTCGCCGATTGTCTACTTACGAGTGTTGACGACAACAGTTGGAAAATTAACAACTATTATTTTTAATTAAAGATTTATTGTATAAAAAAAGTAGGTAACCCAGTAGGAAAAATATTAAATAGAAACATGATATAAAAAACAAGATAAAACTTTGGTTACTGGAAGATCGTAGTACTTGTTATTTTGTCTAACAATACCCACATCTTAGGAATCACTTTCTTAATCGATAATATTCAATTGTAACAATATTTGAATGAAATATAATTTACGAGCAGTGATCTGCTCAAGGACGATTGCAACTGAAAATGGTGAAAACCGGTGCAGAATTAACCCTCGCATAAATGTCTTATCTGTCTTACAAAGAATGTCTAAGGGGTGCACCCACGTACAGCTAAGTGCGCCGTATTTTTTTAGCTGCGCAATCTCACATTTGAGGTGGTAAAAAAAGGTACTATTTCGCTTAAATGCTCATGTTGTATAACGAAATCCTAAAATTTTAAGTGGTCTTGTATTGTACAAATAAATTTTAAATCAAACCTCGCATATTTCAGTTTTTTTTTTGGAAATACAAAAATATCTATTATGTTCTATGGTGGCTACAGCATGTATAAAATATTAGATATATGGTTATCCATAATTTTATTTTTATGACCAAATTAAAAATGTGTACAAAAAGATTTCGAAAATTTAAGACATGTGTAAACATCTATACGCGCAAGGAGGTAAATTTCTATTTCACAATACAATCACAAAAACAGCGTAACATGTGAGACGTAAGACAAAATCGGTGTGATTTATGATTGTATTGGTGAAAAAATTATGATATGTAATAACCCTTTTGAAAATTAAAAATGGAAAACAAGAAATGAAAAATAGAAAATGAAAAATAAAAAATATAAAATAAAACATGAAAAATACAAAAAGAAAAATAAAAAAGAAAAATGAAAATTAAGAAATGAAAAATGACAAATGAAAAATAAAAAATGATACATAAAAATGAAAAACGGAAAATTAAAAATAAAAAATTAAAATTGAAAAATGAAGAATTAAAATTAAAAAATGAAAAATAAAAACTGAAAAATGAAAAACGGAAATTGAAAACTGAAAAATTAAAAATGAAAAATTAGAAATGAAAAATGAAAAATAAAAAAAATAAGTAAAAATTAAAAATTAACCAGTTGAAATAATAAATAATAATAAATATTTTTATATTAGCAGAGCCCCTAAAGTTGTTTGGTATAAGTGATACATAGCTGACGCTTTTTGTTTGATTTTAAAAAAGTGTCATAAAAAGTCTTTAGATGTTTACACATCTCCCCTGTAATCGGACTTATGTGATTTTTAATTATAGTTTTTTTTTACACCATGGTATAATGTGCTGATGTTTGTAATTAGCCCTATCTTTTATTATACTGATCGACTCAGAATCACTTTCTGAGTCGATTTAGCGATGTCCGTCCATAACCATTTATAACCATTTTGAAAATGAAAAATGGAAAATAAGAAATGAAAAATAAAAAATAAAAAATGAAAAATAAAAAATATAAACTAAAAAATGAAAAATACAAAATGAAAAATAAAAAAGAAAAATGAAAAATAAGAAATGAAAAATGACAAATGAAAAATAAAAAATGATATATAAAAATTAAAAACGAAAAATGAAAAATAAAAAATTAAAATTAAGAAATGAAAAACGAAAAATGAAAAATTAAAAAATTAAAAATAAAAACTGAAAAATTAAATACGGAAATTGAAAACTGAAAAATTAAAAATGAAAACTTAGAAATGAAAAATAAAAACTGAAAAACAAATAAGTAAAAATTAAAAATTAACCAGTTGAAATAATAAATAATAATAAATATTTTTATATTAGCAGAGCCCCTGAAGTTATTTGCTTGTTTGTTTGATTTTAAAAAAGTGTCATAAAAAATCCTTAGATGTTTACACATCTCCCCTATGATCGCACTCACATGATTTTTAATTATAGTTTTTTTTTACACCATGGTATAATGACTTTGATGTGTGTAACTAGTCCTATCTTTTATTATACAGATCGACTCAGAATCACTTTTATCACGATTTAGCGATGCCCGTCCGTTCGTCTGTCTGTGTAAACCTTGTAATCAAAGTACAGGTCACAAATATGAACATATTTTGATGAAATTTAGGATGAACACAGGATGAACGCTATTGAAATTGGTGAAAATCGGTTCATGTTCAGATCTAGTCCACATACAAATGACCCTTATGAGATCAGCTTAAATGGTTATAATAACCAAATTATCCTATAGATCTCGTTCAAATTGGGTCTGCGCATGCTTATTGCATGCATTAATCAGAAATCCAAAAATTAATCTTATAGGACAACTCTTAGTCATAGTCCCGATATAAGGCTGCTTCCCGATCTTCACTTAAATCTGTCAAAAAACAAAAATATTGGACAGATTTTTCTCAAATTTGGTTTGTATATATTCTTGCAAAATATAAGTGACTTAGCCAAATAAGGTCAGGATCGGTCGATTTTGCGACCTAGTCCCCATATAATATGAACTTTTTCATATCTGCAGCAAAAAAATTAATAACAAAGCAACTCAAATTTGGTTTATGCTTATTTTCTATATCGAATTAATTCGACCGAAGAGATAGGGTCTGTAAACCATGGTATAGGGTATCGTATAGTCGGTCTAGACCGACTATATTTTTCTTACCTGTTATTTTTAATATTATTCAGAGTAAGAAATAACAAAGAAGATTTTGGAAAAACAACAATAACATGCTTAAAAATACAAAAAAGGTCAATAGTGATTTTGGTTGCTTTTGTTCCGACCAACACTGTATATGCATATGTTCTGTTACGTAGAGACATTTTTTACTATTTTTATTTTTTTATATAAAATTTTATCGGAGTATCTTAAATTTTCGAACGCCATTTCTCTTTTATTAGCTTTATATAATCCAAATTCAATACCACAGTGCTGCAGATTATGGCGGACATTTTAAGCCTAAGTAGTTTGACCCACTCGACCTCGACTCTACGACATCGCCAGATCGACTTTTCATTTTACAAGGATCCAGAACATATGTAGTTTAAGGATTCTCCGGAATTTATTTAGATGAGTCATAAAGGGATTGACAAACTGATATATACCAGTGGTATGGAGGGTAGAAAAATCTTACAACAAAAAAAAAATAATAATTCAAAAAATTAGAAAAGGTACCTAAATTTTCAATGCTTTGAATAAATTTTTTAAATATTTTTCCAAAATTTTATATATATCTGTAATAACATAAATCTAAGCGTACAAATTTTTTTAGATCAATTTTCCATTAAACTTATATAATGAAATTTGAGCCTTTCTATGAAATATTTTTAAAAACAGTAAAGTGCAAAGATTTAAAATGATAAATATTTAAAAAAAATTAAAGGAAAAGTTAAAAAATTTATAAAAATATTTGTATATCCTATACTTACCACTATTGTCTGTCCGCCTATCTGTGTGACCATGTAGATTTTGCAATCAAATTATAGGTTACAAATATAATTATATTTTGTTGAAATTTTTTATAGAAATTTCTGAAAATCGGCTCATGTTCAGATCTAGTTTCCATATAAATGTCCCCTATAAGATCGACTTAAATTGCCTAAAGATCCAAATTATCATATAGATCTCGGTCAAATTTGGTTTGTGTGTGTTTATTACACCCATTAATTAATAGTCAAGAAAAAAAAACTGTGTGCAACAATTCTTAATCGTAGCCCCTATATATAAAGCTGGTTCCCAATCTTCACTTAAACCTATAAAAAAAAAAATATCGCACAGATTTTTCCCAAAATTGATTTGTATATGTTTTTGCAAAAGATAAGTGACTTAGCCAGGTATAATCAGCATCAGTCCATTTTTCGAACTAGTCCCAATATATATAAAGCATGCGATATGATCTTTTCAATACCTATATTAGTAATATATTACTAACAATTCCACTCAAATTATCTTAATGATTATTTTCTATAGCCAATTAATTGGACCTAAGACCATATCTCTAAACACATAAAAAAAATATCATAATTTTTACATATTATTGAAAATTTCGTAATATATGTATATGGGTGACATGAAAAAATTGTGCAAAAAAAATCGAAATATCTTCCTTTCTTGGTACTTTTTTACTCCCTCAAAATTAGATGGCGCCACTAAAAAAAACAAGGTATCTTTTTTTTGTATTCTACAATATATGCAAAGAGTTTAAAAACGGAATATCGAAAAAATTTAGTAAGAGAAAATACGAAACTGGAATTGCTAAAAAAAGCAATATATTATATATTATAATTTGGAATAAAAAATTTAAGAGTACACAAAGTTTTTTATTTATATTAAGGAACTTTTGATTTTAAGTTAATTCATCATCATAATCATTGCCTTTATTTTATTAAAAAAAAAAAAGAAGCAGTAACAAAAAAAGCTCTTTTTGAATCTATGTAGTGGCCCTGAAAAGGGCGTTTTTTAAATTTTGTAGCCCTGAAAATGCCCTCTTTTATATTTATATTATATTTTTATATTTTTTGGCCATGAAGAAGGTCTTCTGTCAAGAATCATATATAAATGAGGATGTGCAACTCAAGAATCATATATAAAAATATATTTTCTTAAAACGTATTTTTTAAAATATATTTTTTAAGACTATTTTTTTTAAGAATATATGCTTAGTTTAAGAAAATATACTTTTCAATTAAAGGTACTTTAAGAAAAGGTACTTTTTTAATAAAAGGTACTTTTTTAATAAAAGGTACCTTTATAAAAAAGGTATTTTTTTTAACAAAAATTACTCTTTTAAAAAAATTCATTACTCTTTTAAAAAAATTCACTTTTTAAGAAATTTTATTTTTTAACAAAAAAGGTATTTTAAAAAAAAATGTTTTTTTTTTTTAATAAAAGTTACTTTAAAAAGTTTTTTAAACTCTTTCTTTTAACTCAATCTCTCTGTCTGTCGTGGGGCAACCCCATTCCCACTTATTCAATTGATCTGAAACTTGGCCCATAGTCTTGTTGTGACTACAGATTAATTAAGGGGTAGTCACGCACAGTCACGCACAGTCACTGAGTGATCGAAATGTCATTTCCCCTCATTCGATCGATCTGAAACTTTTTTTTTTTTAATTATTTACATTTCTAATTAAGTTTGTGAATTGTTTTCTTTTTATTTTTGAATTTCTTATTTTTTTGTTTTTTGAATTTTTTTTGTTTATATATGAAGTTTTTTTATAAAATAAAATTTAATATACGATTCTTGCTTCGAACACAGATAAATCAGTTTTGCAAGGTTCATAACCGTTGATGTTGCTGTTGTCTGCAAAGAAATGTTTCAATTCCTTAACAACTTGTGGTATTTTAACATCACCGAAAGCCATTTTTATTTATTTAAAATTATTTTTTTTTATATTTATAAGACTTATATTAATCTGGTTCACTAGCTTAAATACTTGTTATTTGACAAAAAATTGTTCGATGGAATTTCTCCAAAATTTCTTTACAAGTCTGTAAAATTATTTACAATTTTTATACCCTATACCACTATGTGGTTTGGGTATAATGACTTTGTGCTGCTGTTTGTAACAACCAAAAATATTTGACCTAGACCCATCTTTAATTATACCGATCGAATCAGAATCACTTTCTGAGTTGATTTAACAATGTCCGTCCGTCCGTCCGTCCGTCCGTCTGTGTGTCCATGTAAAGCTTGTAATCAAACTGCAGGTCGCAAATATGAATATATTTTGATGAAATTTGGTATATAAGCTTTTATCGGCCATGGGATGAACGCTATTGAAATTGGTGAGAATCGCTCCATGTTCAGACCTAGCCCCCATACAAATTACCCATATGAAATCGACATAAATTGCCATAAGATCCAAATTGTCATATAGATCGTACTCAAATTGGGTTTGTGTGCGTTCATTACATCCACTAATGAGTAGTCCAAAAATGATCCTTTTGACCCCATATAGAGCTGCTTCCCGATCTTCACTTAAATCTATTAAAAAACAAAAATATTGCACTGATTCTTCTCAAATTTTGTTTGTACATATTTTTTCAAAATACAAGAGACTTTACCAAACATGATCAGGATCGGTCCATTTTTGGACCTAGTCCCTTTATAGATATAGCATCCGATATGAATTTTTTCATATCTGCAGCCAAAAAAAATTAATTAAATTCCCACTCAAATTTGGTTTTTGCTTATTTTCAATGTCCAGTTAGTTGGGCCTAAGAGATAGGGTTTCTAAACGCATGGTATAGGGTATCGTATAGTCGGTCTAGACCGACTATAATTTTCTTACTTGTTCCAGTTGGGTTTCTTTAATAAAAATTTCTAATCTAAAATTTAGCAAGAAGTTATTTGTAGCGCTCTTTAGTTGCATGTATTTTATAAGCACATAATACACGTAGACTTTTGAACAATCATGTTTTTGCAACAACTCTTTGACTCTACAACACCTGCCCTAATGCATTACTCGCCATTATAAACGTGTGCGAGTTTTTTTTTTAAATATTTTTTTCTTTTACAAAGTACCTGTCATTTATCTAAACAAATGAATGAATGAATGAATGCAGGCAGTCTTAGGTACGAGCATGAAGTTAAGCATGTTTGTAAGTAATTAAGCTCATAGTTTAAAGATGCTAAAATTAATGATTACTGCAGTTAAATATTGTACATGTTGGTATTTAGCGCCAACTCGAAATTAAACTAAAAATAAAACATAGAAAAAACTTGCAACATAAATGTACACAAACAAAATAATGTGGCAAAACAAATTAAGCGTAGCCTTTTTATTATACAAAAAAAAAAGTATAATGAACTATTTTTTTTTAGGTTGATATATCAACGTAACAAATTATGAAAAGTACAAAAAATGTTTTTTTTTCTGTTCGGTTAACAAATGATCTAGCTGGTTGCCTGCTCAACCACATCCACTAATTTATATTGTATGTAGACACCACTGGAATATGTGGAGTATGCTTAGAGAAATAGCATCATGTTTATGGTTTTAATGATAATTGCTAGGTCTGCCAAAGCAGCAACAATATGTAATGCAACATGGTTGCCAACAAACATGTGTTAAAGATATTCAACAAATGCTTTATTTTTTTTTTCATACAAAAGCACGACTTTAATAAGATTTTCATAGAAATAACAAAGCACTTGTTAATACAGTATTTTGTTCCATGGAGAATTATATGGCCTTCTAATATTTTTAGCCTTGTCAGTTCCCATCATCATCATCACCAACATCATCGTCATCATATCCAGCACCAGCAACGGCAACGGCAACTGGTATAAAATAATTATTTCCTTTGATTGTATGTAATAGTTCGATTTTTTTCTAAATCGTTTACATCCAGTTAAGTAGAACAACAAAATGCTATTTTAATAGTAAATGAAACTTGTTATTTGAAAATTACTTACATCATTGAAATCGATTATAAAACAAAAAGAACAAACTACTGCTATCAATTCTCTTTTTTTTTTTTTGATTATTCATTAAGAAAAAACTAAATTAATAATTGCTAACGTTTTTTGTAATTCTAGCTAATCTTGTGTTTACAGCGTTTAGACTGATTTTTAATAATTAGTTAAAAATGTCGATATCTCGTATGTGGTTCTTTAACATTTTTATTATAAACTAGCAGATTCCAGCGTTCAAAATTCGAGTGCAATTTCTAGGCAGCTTTATTTTCCAACTTAGTTAATTCACAAACCAACACTTTTATGGTTTATTATTATTGTGAATGAAGATAACAAACTCATTAACAAAGAAATTAACAAATTTGATAAAACATACATAGCATATGTATAATTTTATGTATGTGTTAGTAGTAAATTTAAATGAAATTTACTCAAAATTAAGGAAAAAATTTAAAAATCTGTAAATCTGCAAAACGGCTAAAAAGAAATACCTTTCAAATAATATACGTTTGGTAAAAATCTGGATAAAGCGGTAGAACAAAACATCGATCACAAGAATTCGCCTAGCCTATTAATATTATAGATTAAATTATTTTGATTTTTTTTGTTTTTTCAAAATTCAATCGTTGGTACACGACTAAACGCTCAACGCGAAATGGTATTTTTTTTAAGATTTTTATTTTTAGTTCTTAATTTAAAATTAATTTAAATTCTTACTGAAAAATTACCTCTTCTCAAAGAAGTACATTTTCTTTAAAATTATAATTTTTTTAAGTTCCATTTCTTAAAAAGTACTTTTCTTAAAGGAGTACCTTTTCCTAAAAATAGTGTATTTTCTTAAAAAGTACAATTTCTTAAAATGGTGAAGTTTCTTAAGTATGTAAGTTTTCTCACAAAAGTATTTACATAATTTTTCAATGGGCAACTTATGAGTCTTAAAACTTCCTAGTAAAACCATAAGAATCCAGGTGGAGGGTATCAAAGATACGGCATAACCGAATTTGTACATTCTATACATTCTTCTGTACATAATTTTATTATACCGATCGAATAAGAATCATTTTCTGAGTAAAATAAGCTATGTCGTCTGTCTGCCCGCCTGTGTGTCCATGTAAACCTTTAATGAAATATGTTATATAAGCTTTCGTCAGCTATAGGACGAACGCTCTTGAAATCGATGCATGTTTAAACTTAGTCCCCATACAAATGACCCCTATGACATCAACTTAATTGCGATAAGATCCATTTTATAATCAGTAGTCCTAAAATAAACATTGTAGTGCAATTCTTAGTCATAGCCCTGATATAAACTGTTTCCCGGTTTTCACTTAAATCTATCAGAAAACAAAAATTTTGCATAGTCCCCAAATTTGGTTTATGCTTATTTTCTATAAACAATTAGTTGGACTTAAGACCTTTTCTCTAAATTCATTGTTAAGTGTATTATATAGTCGGTCTACACCTATTTTATATTTTTAGTTTTTAATTTATATCTATCTATAACATTAACAGGCTAGGCGATTTCTTGTGACCGATGTTTTGTTCTACCGTTTTATCCTGATTTTGACCAAACTTATTTTATTTGAAAAGTATTTCTTTTTGGCCGATTTGCAGATTTACAGATTTTTAAATTTTTTCCACTATTTTGAGTAAATTGCATTTAAAGTTGCTACTAACACATACATAAAATTGTACAATGCTAAGTGTGTGTTTATAAAATTTGTTAATTAAAAAATATTGGTGGCTCACCCAATAATTATCCTTTTTAATTTTAACCCTTGACCTTATTTTTTTTATTCTAGCCAATATAAAAATAACTTTTTGTCAGCCATTTTACTTACATTTAATCTTATATTTACATGCTACCTTGTATTTATATATAAGTGATAGAAAAAAATAACATTACTATTAAATAAATATTATACTTGAGAGCTCGCTAAAATGGGACTTTGTATATAAAATAAGTTATATTTATACTTTTTGTTTATTTGGAGTTTGTAATTATATCTTTCATTATAAATAAATAAACAATTAAAAAAAAAATAAATAAAATTTGTTAATGTGTTTGTAATAAAAATGACTTTGTTTTTGTGTTGATTTGTGAATTGGCTAAAATTGATTAGCATACTTTTATGAGCTTTAATTAATGAAAAAATTAAATTTCCTAGAATTTGCGCTCGAATTTCGAGGGCTGAAATCTGCTAGTTATTGTTAATGTGTTTGTTAATGAGTTTTTTTTATCTTCATTCACAATAATAACAAACCATAAAAGTGTTGGTTTGTGAATTGGCTAAGTTAAAAAATAAAGCTGTCTAGAAATTGCACTCGAATTTCAAGCGCTGGAATCCGCTAGGAAATATAAATATAGAGATATATATTTTTATTTTATTAAATTTTATAACTTATTCTTACATTTCATTCTCATTCCTATTTTTAATTTTTAATTTTTATTTTTTACTTTTTTAATTTTCATTTTCATTTTTGTGTTTAATCTTTAAAATTATTTAATATTTCTATATTTACATTATATTGCTTTTGAAAACTAATTTGTTTCAATTCAATGATAAACTTCTTATAATAAATCTTGTTGCATGGGAAATGAAATAAATGAATAAATTGATAAACAAAATAAATAATAACTACATTTTAATTATACCCTTTACACCTCTGTGCAGTGGGTGATTCGGTCTTACAATTATAAAAATCTGAACATCATAGAATTAATATATTGATCATTATTGATCCTTATAACAATCGAAGATGTTAGGTATCCGTTTGTGGAAACACCGATCATGCCTGATCTGAGCTGTTTACTATTTAAAATTGAGTGTGTATCAATACAAATATAAAAAAACTCCTGTAAAATAATAATTATCTAAAAGGTTGTTGTATTTCTAAATTTTAAATGTATGTGTTGTTGTATTTGTTATTATTTTGGTCATGTTTTACGAACAAAAATCCTTTTTAAAAAAGCTATGCTTTTGAATGTATCCTTTTTTTAAAAACAACCTTTTTAAAAAGGTACCTTTTCCTAAAATAAAAAAAAAACTTAAGAAATACCTTTTCTTAAAAAGCGTTGTTTTTTAAAAAAATACCGTTTCTTAAAAAGTACCTTTTCATAAAAAGCACCATTTAGCACCATTTAGTAGCTTTTCTTAAAAATCTCCTTTCATTAAAAAAAGTATCTTTTTTTAAAAAAGTTCCTTTGCTTAAAAAAATTTTCTTAATAAAGTAATTTTTTTTTTATGTACCTTTTCCCAAAAAAGTACTTTTTCTTAAAAAATATCTTTCTTAAAAAGCAAATGTTCATAGAAATTTGCCTGTTCTTAAAAAAGTCCTTTTCCTAAAAAGTAACTATTTTTAAAAATCAAATTTTTTTCAAAAAATACCGTTTCTTAAAACGTACTTTTCATAAAAAGTACCTTTTGCTAAGAAAGTACATTTTGTTTAAAACGTATTTTCATCATTTTTCAAGCGCCTAAGTCGCACTTTACAACTTCATAGTAAGAAGTCAGGTAGTTGGTATCAACGATTCGGCTTAACCAATTTTTTTAATTTAGTAATGAGATGGTTATGTCCGTCCGTCCGTTCATCTGTCTGTATGTATGTAACTTTTTTTAATTATGATTTTATTTTTTGAATTTTTATTCATATTTTTTTAATTTTAAAATTTAAATATATATTAAAAATTTATTTTAGAAATTCGCATTAATTTTAACATCAAATATTGTTTTGTTTACTTTATTTTTTTTTCCATATTTTATTTAACATTGAAATGTTGGGGGAAAAATATTCTTGAAGTCCGAAAATATTATTAACATTTGAAAAGAGAACTGTAACCTTTGAAAAAGAGTAAACTGAACCATAAAAGTCTGTTCTCATTGATGTAATCGTAAAATTCAAGGTAAAAAATATTATTTGATTTAAAGAAAATATAATGTAATAAATTAATTTTGTTTTATTTTTAAATTAATTTTTTATTATATTTATATTTTGTATTATATTTAATATAACATTAATATTTATTAATTTATTGTTAATTGTTAAAAAAAACATTAAACCTAAAAACCTTATTTTCAGTCTTTAAGGGCACCATACACTTGTCAAATTCACTGACAAGCATTATTTGTTTGTATGTGTGACACCGGCAATGCTTGATGGAAAATCAAAACATTTAAAGCAAAAAAACGCACATCTATAATATAAATAGGCTAGGCGATTTCTTGTGACCGATGTTTTGTTCTACCGTTTTATCTCGATGTTGACCAAACGTATATTATTTGAAAGGTATTTATTTTTAGCCGTTTTGCAGATTTACAGATTTTTAAACTTTTTCCTTTATTTTGAGTAAATTGCATTTAAAGTTTCTACTAACACATACATAAAATTATACAAAGCAATGTGTTAATGTGTTTTTAATAAAAATGAGTTTGTTTTTTGTGTTGTTTTGGGAATTGGCTATAATTGAGTAGCATACCTTTAGGGTCGCTATTTAATGAAAAATAAAATTTCCTAGAATTTGCACTCGAATTTCAAGGGCTGGAATCTGCTAGTTTTATTAAAAGTCATCTGTATTTGGCAAAGTTAAACAGCTGTTTCGATTTGAATCAAACTGATGGGAATCAGTATAACTGGATTTTAATTAATATAACAAACCAAAGTTTAAATGAAATTAAATAAAATATCAAAAAATTATCTAGATTAAAAATATATAAATTTTAAAATAGTTTTTTTTAACTAAGAAAAATGATTTTAAAAAAAATAAATCAATATGGCATAAAATATTAATTATATTATTTTTGATTTAATTTTGATTTTTATTTTTATTTAAATTAAAATTTAAGAATAATTTTAATAAAAATATTTTAATTATTTAATAATTTTATATTTTTGTTTCAAATTAATTTTAAATTGACAATTTTTAAACTTTTATCTTATATATATACATGTATATATATATTTTTTTTTATTTAAGATAACATATATAAAATTAGTTTTTATGAAACGCCATTTATTCTGCTCTTTTTATTTCTAATATAAAGAAAAATAAGTTTATATTTTTAATAATATTTACGGCAGTTATGTATTATAGAATGTTGAACATAAGTGAGATATGGGCTCATACTATTAATTCGTATGGGAAATAAATTTTATTGCTAAGAAGAGTCAGAATGTACAGACTCATTTTTGATTTTATCATAATTCTTTGGTATGGCAAATTCATTAAGTTTGAATTTCATTTACAGCAGAATCTAGTCTAATGTATTTATTAATGTAATGTAGTCTAAAGGCTGTATCAAATGCATGTTCTCATATAAATAAATTTATTGTACGCAAGTAAGTGCATTGTAAAATTTAAAATCTATTTTATGTTGCAACTTTAAAGTGAGATCAAAGATTAATACATATCGGCTTACAGATTAATGGGGAGTATAAAAGAATTTAAATTGATTTTTTTTTCTTAATGAATTGATCGCGAAATACTCGCATTGTATTTTACTAGTTATTCATTAATAAATGAGAGAATAATAAAAAAAAAAAAAATTACAATTTTAAAATGTTGTATGTAATTCGTTGTGAGATCTGACCAAGGTATATCTTTTTGGAATTGACCCACCATTTCTTTCAGCTTCTAGAATTGATAACCCTTTTTTAATATTTTTGTGACATCCTGATATAATTATACCCTACTAGCAGATTCCAGCACTTTCTAGGTAACTTTATTTTTCAACTTAACCAATTCAGACACCAACACTATTTTGGTTGATTATTATTGCGAATAAAGAAAACAAACTTATTAACAAACACATTAACAAATTTAATAAACACACACATAGCATATGTATAATTTTATGTATGTGTTAGTAGCAACTTTAAATGCAATTTACTCAAAATAAAAGAAAAAATTAAAAAAATTGTAAATCTGCACAACCGCTAAAAAGAAATACCTTTCAAATAATATGCGTTTGGACAAAATCGGGATAAAACGGTAGAACAAACCATCAGTCACAAGAAATCGCCTAGCCTATTAATATTATGGTATGTATAATTATACCCTATACCACTATGTCGTTTGGGTATAATGACTTTGTGCTGCTGTTTGTAACTACCAAAAATTTTGACCTAGACCCATCTTTTATTATACCGGTCGAATCAGAATCACTATCTGATTCGATTTAACGATGTCCGTCCATGTGTCCGTCCGTCTGTGTGTCCATGTAAACCGTGTAATCAAACTGCAGGTCGCATATATGAGTATATTATTTTGAAATTTGGTATATAAGCTTTTATCGGCCATAGGATGAACGCTGTTGAAATTGGTGAAAACCGGTCCATGTTCAGACCTAGCTCCGATAAAAATGACCCCTATGAAATCGACATAAATTGCCATTAGATCCAAATTATCATATAGATCTTACTCAAATTGGGTTTGTATGCGTTTATTACATCCATTAATGAGTAGTCCAAAAATTATCCCTATGGGACAACCCTTACTCATAGGCCCCATGTAGAGCTTCCCGATCTGCACTTAAATCTATCAAAAAACAAAAATATTGCACTGATTCTTTTTTGTATATATTTTTGCAAAATACAAGAGACTTTACCAAACATGATCAGGATCGGTCTAATTTTAGGCCCAGTGCCCTTATAGATATTGCATCCGATATGAACTTTTTCATATCTGCAGCCAACAAAATTAATAAAAATCCCACTCAAATTTGGTTTATCTTATTTTCTATGTCCAGTTAGTTTGGCCTAAGAGATAGGGTCTCTAAACGCATGGTATAGGGTATCGTATAGTCGGTCTAGACCGACTATAATTTTCTTACTTGTTTTATGTATGTGTTAGTAGCAACTTTAAATGCAATTTACTCAATATAAAGGAAAAAATTAAGAAATGTGTAAATCTGCAAAACCGCTAAAATTAAATACCTTTCAAATAATATACGTTTGGACAAAATCGGGATAAAACGGTAGAACAAAACATCAGTCACAATAAATTTGTGAAAATAGGGAAATTGTCGTAAGATCCAAATTATCATAGGGTGACAATACATTGGAAACTTTGTCAAAATTATACATTCTTTTTGCGAAATCACTCACACTATTTAAAAAAATAGATAAACGAATAAAGTATGTTTTTTCTGATGCCAAAACAATGGAAACTTTTAAACTTCTGTACCAGTATTGATTAAAACAAAAAAAAATAGAAAATGGTTTGAAATAAATTATATAAAATGTTAACCATTATTTGAGTATTTATAGGTCCCGAGGTTTTCTTTCAACTGGTTTTTATGCACCATTGTATTTTTCAATGTTTTAATCTTATAATTAATTATTATAAAATAATAGCAAGAATTATAAAGCAGCATAACAGATGACTTTACTACTGGTCTTAATAAAAGGAGAATTTGTAAGAAATTTTATATGAATAAATCCATAGTCTCAATTATCAAGATATATCGTGAAAGTGGTAGGGTAACGACCCAACATTTATGTGGCAGGCCCAGTAAAACAAGTCAAAGGTTTTTTAATAGCAAGAGAATTGAAAGAATGTCAAAAAAAAGCTACCTGAAGAGGTTAATAACAATCTGAAATTAAAAATATATGCTCGAACTGTTTCACGGCGAGCAATTGGGGCTGACGTTGGTTGTTTTCGCCTTATGAAGAAACTATCGATATGAGAGAAAATTCATCTGGCTCGTCGCTAAAGAACGCACGAACTATTCAAGATGCAAATTGGAATAATGTTCTCTTTTCAGTTGAGTCAAAGTTTAATCAAAGAGGCGTACGTTCGTACGATTACCGAAGGAAAAAAGCCAGACCCAAAATAATCAAATTCAACTGCAATGTTTGGCGGCGGCCCTAGGAATGGATCAAATTCATGTAGGAAAAGATACTCTAACTGGAATTGTATACAGGCATATTTTAATTGATATAATATATCCATACGCGGAGGAAAGTATGGCAGTGGCCTACCTCCCAAAACACACCTCCAAAGTTGTAAACGAATGGCTAGAATCTGATGCAGTTACTGGTTGGGAGTGGCCAGCCCAATCACTGGATTTCAATACTATAGAAGATCTATTGAAAATTGTACGTAATTGTACAAAATACGGACTCGATATTACACACACAACACAGATCTCATAGAGGCAGTTAATTTATAGTGGCAAAAAATTTCAATGTATATCATCAACAATTTAATTGACTTCATGCCTCGGCATTGTGAAGCAGTACTAAAAAATAATAGATACATAACAAAACCAAAAATAGAGGGAAAGTTTTCCATTATTGTATAGTAAAAGTTTCCATTATTTTGTCACAACATCAAAATGAATACTTTTAAGTTTCGTTATGCTAAGCTATTTTATGTTAACATTTATTATGTTTTAAATAAATAAAACATAGAATTTTTTAAATTAATAAAAGAGTTTTTAATCTAATAGTCCAATTTTTTGGTATCGACCATTCAAGTCCACAAAAACATTTTATGTAAAAGTTTCGATTGTATTGTCACTTACTGTATATATCGAAAAAATCTGGTGTCTGTATATCTATTATACCCACTAATCATATGTCCAAAAGTATACTCTGTAGTCATAGTCCCCATATAAAGCTGATTTCCGATCTCCACAAAAATATTGCGTAGATTTTCTCAAATTTAGTTTAAATGTGTTTACGAGAAAAGTAAGTGATTTTATTAAATATGGCCATGATCGGTCCATTTTTTTAACCTAGTCCAGATATAAAATAAGTAAGAAAATTATAGTCGGTCTAAACCGACTACACTATACCCTATACTATGGTTTAGAGACCCTATCTCTTCGGTCCAACTAATTGGATATAGAAAATAACCATAAACCAAATTTGAGTTTCATTATTATATATTTATTTTTTTTTTTGGCTGCAGATATGAAAAAGTTCATATGGGGACTGGGTCGAAAAATGGACCGATCCTGACCATATTTGGTAAAGTCACTTATATTTTGAAAAAATATGTATAAACCAAATTTGAAAAAATCTGTGCAATATTTTTGTTTTTTGATAGATTTAAGCGAAGATCGGGAAGCAGCTCTATATGGGGCCTATGACTAAGAATTGTCTTATAGGGATTAGTTTTGGACTACTTCTTAATGGATATTATAAACATATACAAACCCAATTTGACTGAGATCTATATGATAATTTGGACTTTATGGCAATTTATGTTGATTTCATAGGGGTCATTTGTATGGGGACTAGGTCTGAACATGGACCGAATTTCACCGATTTCAATAGCGAACAAGGTTTACATGGACACACAGACGGTCAGACGGACGGACATCGCTAAATCGGCTCAAAAAGTGATTCTGAGTCGATCGGTATAATAAAAGATGAGTCTAGGTCAAATAGTTACAAACAGCAGCACAAATTCATTATATCCATTATAGGGTATAAATAACATCTGTATGCCACAAATTAATAATAACTAGCAGAGCCCAGCCCTCGAAATTCGAGTGCAAATTCTAGGAAATTTTATTTTTTCATTTAATAAATTATTTTATAAGACCGTAAAGTTATGCTAACAATTTTTATCCAATTCACAATTCAACACTTTATTGTCGTTATTGGGTTATGTCCAAAATTGTTCTTGTCGTTATGGGTTTATGTCCAAAATTATTTTTCAATTCAGCACAGGGCTTTTTGGAAACACATTAACAAATTGAAAAACACGCACAAAGCATTTTATGATTTTATGTATGTGTTGGTAGCAACTTTAAATGAGCATAAGTTCAAAAAAGTTTAAAAATGTAAAAATCTGTAAATCTTGTGGACAGCTAAAAAGAAATACCTTTCAAATGAGGTATGTTTGGTCAAAATAGGATTAAAACTGGCAAACTTACATCGGTCACAAGAAATCGCCTTGCCTATTAATATTAAAGATGCCACTAAAACTTAGTTTATGCTTATTTTCCATATCCAGTTATTGCCTCAGCTAAGTTTGATCCAAGAAATTATCTCGAAACGAATGGTATAGGGTGTCGTATTGTTGTTATACACCGCCTATATTTTCCTTACTTGCATTTAAATTGATTCGCCTATTTGATAGCATCTTCGAGCATTTTTCTAGCTGAAATGTGAATTATTTTTGTCAACGACTTAATATTCCAACTCTGATTTGGGCGAAATTTATATTCCAACTTTTTTTAATGGTCTTTAAGAATATGGACTACGATAAACTTTAAAAGTGCAATTGAATTTAATTCCATCTTAATGCAAACCAGTTTAAAATTAATCATAAAAATTTTACTTTTTATTAAACGGAAAGTTTGTACTTTTTTAAAGAACATTTCACAACAAAAACAATAGTTTTTTAGTTCTCATTTTATTTTGATTAAATTTTTGTAAAAAAAAAAAAATTTCTTTCATTAACATTACAATTCTTAAATATTTACATAAGTTAAGTCTCGAATCCAAATCTCATGCTACGTTTTTATAGTTCTTGGTGAAAAGTTGAACAAAAGCTTTATTTTTGTAAATCTTTTGTTTGAAAAAGAAAATTGAAAAGAAAGTTTCTCTGCCGTAACCATTCTCTGATATTTTACTTTTTCTTTCAATTGAGATTTTTTATTTTGTATTTTACTTTAGTTTTTATTTTTGTTGTTTTCATTTTTCAGAAAAAATATATGCGATGAAAAAGAAATCCTGCTGTGCCACAAACAATAGATAGTGAACCAACAATAGTCGTGTCCATTAAGATGCATTAAGTCTTGTGGCAGAGGTATGAGAGGTGGAAATGAGATGGTTTTATTTTTTATATATCTTTATCTGCTACTTATTATCAAAAAGTCTCTATATTTTCAACAATATCCACATTTGTCTAGCTGGCTGGCTGACTGACGTTAAACTGCCTAAAAACGGAAGTTAAGTGGGAGGTTACTTAATCCAAAGTAGTCGTTTAACTGTGTGCTCGTACAATAAAAGAAAATGTACTCTGGCTGTAAACGCTAATGGTGATAATGAGCCGAGGAAAGTGAGAAGACAATGAAAATGTAAGATAGTGGTTGAAAATATAATCATATTCTTGAAAATGTATAAAATGTAGCAGAAATTAAGTTGCAAATAAATTATGCAAGGAACTTAGTGTTTAAAATGACCTTGCTGAAGAGTTGAAAGTATTCGAAAAAAAAATGAAACACTTTACAAAATACAAATTACAAAATCCAATTATAAACAAGCAACAAATTTATAGGCAGTCCAGACAGACAGACCGACTTCACTAAATTCGAATGATTTCATAATTAATTTCTTACCTTGATATGGCTAAAAGTTCATAGTTCCATAAATTTGTCTGAGATAAAACCGGCCATTTAAACATTTCTACCAATTTATTTTCCTAAGTGTATCCAGAAATTTAATTATGTGTAAATGTAACAAACCAAGGGTCCTTTCACATCTTCAGTTGAACTCATTAACATGCCATTATCAAGAGTTCGAGAGAAGATGTGTCAATGAATGATAATATTAGCATGATTATGTTGAATAACCCAAAAAATATTTGTAACAAACATAAATTGCCAACAACAGTCATAGTAACAAATTCTTTCCTTATCTATTATTTATTTATTTATATAGTTTGTTTTTTGTTTTTTTTTTCTTTTGGAAGGGAAATGAATCTTTAATGATTTTGTACACAAGATTAATTGTTAATTTTCGCTGATAAACATTTCAGGTGGCAAAATGATAATTAATGATGAGTATGTCTATGCTGGCTGGGAATTCGTCTGTGTATTTGCACAACTGTCAAACAGCTAAACAAAAAATGCGGGTGGTTGGACAAAAGTTCTCTTAATGCTCTTACTTAAGTGATGAAATTACCAAAACAAAGTGTTGGGAGTAATGTACAGTTCAAATGTAATTAGGGTTAAAATATTGTGTCCACATCTACAATTTACTTAAAGTTAAAGTTTTTTTTTTTGTAACTTTTATTCTGCTATCAAAATAATGAATAATAAATATAAAGATTTCTTTATTTTTTTGCAACATGCTGGGATTTGGTATTTGATCTGCTATATCCAGCTGTGCAGAATTTTATTATTAATGCAATATTTGTTTTTTTTTTTTTTTTAATAAAGAAATTTATTTCTTCTTATTTTGATGAGTGTATGATTAATGTTATCTTGAGTCTGGTAATAGAATTTGACAAAATTCTAGAACTATTTGTTAAATAAACAAAGTCGTTATATTTGTGAAATAAAATAGAGAAAATATTTGAAATTTATCACAATCATAGAATTCAAATATTTTTAGAATGAGCATAACTTATATAAGGAGGCGATTTTTTTTTAATTTTACTAAAAACGTAATTAAAATTATAATATATTTTACTAAAAAACCATTAAGAAATCTAAATTCGGCTTATTTTATTTGTTTCTATTAATTACAATACAAAGTAAATTTGTGTTCTAATTTGGGTCCAGGGATAAGCCGGGTGACAAAGACTATTTGGCTGGTTTTTTGCAGCGACAGACCAAAGCCGCTGGTGGGAATCGAACCCACGACACCCGCATGATAGGCAAGCACGCTACCTACTCACCTACCGGGGCGCTTACCAATCTTAAAATCCACGACTTGTATCATATTTAAATTTTTGGTGAACAAATATTCAGTTAAATTTAAAATTATAATTTAAAAACAAAACTACACTGTACAACAATCCGAAAATTATAAAAATTGTTGTACAGGATTACTTTTTACCCAAAGTTTAAGGAAACATTTTTTTCTAGTGAAACAAAGAATTTTGGAGTTAAAAAATGATTAAGTTGGATTAAAATGTTAAGTTATTTTATGAGAAATCATTACAAAACTTTGTATGTTTTATGAAAAACTGTAGAGGTATTGGTATTTTTACTCATAAATTTTGATTCAATAAATCAATTATGCTGATATTCACAAATAATATTAAAAAGAACTGCAGCAGAAGAGTCCTCATTGACTTGATCGTAAAATTTAACGGAATATTTTCTTATTTGACTTATAAAAAAATTTTTAAGGAAAAAAAAAATAATTTTATTTTTAAATAAGATTTTTGAAATGAGAAAAACGTTTGGAGATAGAAAATATTATGAGTTGAAAAAATATTTTTAAGGTTGTCTTGAAGTTAATGTGAAATTTTGAAAACAATTGACACTAGTAAGCCTTTACTAAAATAGTTCCATAATATTCATTTTTGAATTGTCACACTCACTATAACTTTAGACCTAACTGATCAATTTGTCGCAATTGCAATACCGAACAGCTTCAGATATTGAAAAACATGTTTCTTGATCAAAAAAATAAATAAATTAAGGTGAAAATATATATCTTGTAGTATAAAAACTTTTGTCTGTCTGTCTGGCACGGGTGGACCCCATTCCCCCTTATCCAAATGATCTGAAACTTGGCCCATAGTATTGTCGTGACTACAGATAAATTTTTGGGTAGTCACGCACTGTCACTGTCACAAGTTTGGATGGAAAAAAGACATTTGTTTTGTGAAAATTTAAGAAAATGAACAAGAAATTTAGAAAAATTTAAAATATAAAGTTAAAAGTTTTATATAAAATTTTTAAGATATGGGCCCAATTTCACTTAATTGCATTACGACACTGCTTTAGATATTGACAAATATTATCTTACGAATAGGAAATTAATAGTTAAAATTAGTTCATGCTTTTCGGACAATGTAATTAATGCATATTCTGGTATTCCTCAAGGAACACATTTAGGTCCACTATTATTTTTAATTTTTATAACTGACTGTTTGCAATTTTGTAAACCATTATTATTTACCGATGATTTGAAATTATTTGCTGATATTACAAGTATATCACATTCAGTTATGCTTCAAAAAGATTTGTTATCACTAAAAGAGTGGTGTGATTTAAACAGAATTGTTTTAAATATTGATAAATGTTGCGTTATGTCATATACTCATTGTCGTAATCCAGTTTTTTATAATTACACCATAAGTGATGTCACTCTTGAGAGAATTGGTGAAGTTAAAGATTTAGGAGTTATTTTTGATTCCGAGTTGAAATTTCATAATCATATAAATTACATAACATCTAAAACGTATGCAATGTTGCGATTCGTTAAACGAAATACTGCGGACTTTAGTGACCCTGTCGCATTAAAATCATTATATGTTTCTTTCGTTAGAAGTAATTTGGAATATTGCTCTATAATCTGGAGTCCTTATTGTGAAAGCCATTCTGCCAGAATTGAAAAAATTCAGAAACTATGTACAAAGTTTGCATTTAAGAAAATAAATTGGTCCGGAGACGTTCTTTCTTATGAAAGCAGGCATAAATTTCTAGCACTACAATCTTAGATCATCATTTGCTATAATGTTTATATTTAATATTTTAACAAATAATATAGTTGTGATGCTATGTCTGATTTAGTGAGGGTTCATACTCCTCATCGGGATTTACGTCACGAGCGCTTATTTTATGAAGATTTTCATCGTACGAATTATGGGGTTAATGAACCAATTACAAGATGTTAAAAACTTTGTAACAGTTTCTCAATCCTTTTAAATTTCAACTTAGATAAAAATAATTTTACGTTGAACTTATTTAAGGTTTTCAATTAATTCATATTGTAAGTGTTTTTCAACTAAAAAATATTAATTATTGTATAACATTATTAGTATATTTTTATAGTCTGTAAGATGTAAATCAGTATACTAAATAAATAAATAAATATTACTGAAATAAGTTGTGCAGGTTAGTCTCCTCTCCTCGGTAGTTTTCAGTACAAGGAAGAAGAAATGAAACAAATTTAATTTAAGCAAGTAAAAAATCATAGTCGGTCTAGACCGACTATACGAGATCTTATACCATTCTTTTAGATATAGGATCTTAGGTCCAACTAATTAGATATACAATATAAGTACAAATCAAATTTAATTGGCATAGTTTTTATACCCTATACCACTATGTGGTTTGGGTATAATGACTTTGTGCTGCTGTTTGTAACAACCAAAAATATTTGACCTAGACCCATCTTTAATTATACCGATCGGATCAGAATCACTTTCTGAGTTGATTTAACAATGTCCGTCCGTCCGTCCGTCTGTGTGTCCATGTAAACCTTGTAATCAAACTGCAGGTCGCAAATATGAATATATTTTGACGAAATTTGGTATTTGATCTTTCATCGGCCATGGGATGAACGCTATTGAAATTGGTGAGAATCGGTCCATGTTCAGACATAGCCCCATACAAATGACCCCTATGAAATCAACATATATTGCCATAAGATCCAAATTATCATACAAATCTTAGTCAAATTGGGTTTGTATGTATATATTACATCCATTAATCAGTAGTCCAAAAATGATCCCTATTGGACAACTCTTAGTCATAGGCCCCATATAGAGCTGCTTCCCGATCTTCACTTAAATCTATCAAAAATAAAAATATTGCACTGATTCTTCCCAAATTTTGTTTGTATATATTTTTGCAAAATATAAGAGACTTTACCAAACATGGTTGGATCGGTCCATCTTTGGGCCTAGTCCCCATATAGATATAGCATCCGATATGAACTTTTTCATATCTGCATCCGATATCTGCATCCGATATGAACTTTTTCAAATCCAACTCAAATTTTGTTTATACTTATTTTCTATATCCAGTTAGTTGGGCCTGAGAGATAAGGTCTCTAAACGCATGGTATAGGGTATCGTATAGTCGGTCTAGACCGACTATAATTTTCTTACTTGTTGTTATTTTGATAGATTTAAGAAGACCGAGAAGCAGCTTTTTATTATGGCTGCAACTGAGAATTGTCCTACAGGGTTTATTCTTGGACTACTGGTTAATGGGTGTAATAAACGCATGCAATCATAGGGGTCATGATATCATAGGGGTCATTTGTAAGGCGGCTACGACTGAACATGAAAAAAAAAGCTTATATAAAATATTTCATCAAAATATATTCATATTTGCGAACTGTAGTTTGATTAAAAGGGCGGACGAACATAGATTAATCGAGTCAGAAATTGCTTCTGAGTCGATTGGTATAATAAAAGATGTGCCTGACCATATTGGTATTGGGTTTAAAAAACTATTTAAGACAAAATGAGGTCATCTTCTTTATTTTGCAAAAGCAATTTTAGGAGTAAAAAATATTATTCTCCTTTGAGAACAACACAAATTTTTAATGATTATCACTTTGTACCAAAATGTTAGTTATAAGCTGAGCCATGTGATAATTCTTGGCAAGACAGATGAACGGATTCGTTAAGTTGACGAGGTAAATGGTGTTTTTTTTTTAGAGGTTCACAACCTTGAGTTGGTAACCACTTTATTTAACAGCTGATAGTTGCTTTTTGTTTAGTTTGTTTTGCAATTCATCATGGGTAGACTTACGCGAGAGCAACGCTTGAAAATTGTTGGAATGTTCTCTAGCAATAAGGCTTCTGTTAGTCAAACTTATCGTGCACTTCGTCAATTTTATGGTAGTCATAATCTTCCATCATAGCGCACTGAATAAGTGGTAGCCGCTGTACAGCAAAGCATTGAAGAAGACCCTCACCGATCATTTCGGAACCGTTATCAGCCAATTGGGTTGTGTCCATCCACTTTGTGGAAGATTTTACGAAAGGAGTTTGTATTATTAGCCTTTAAGATTCAACTTGTGCAAAAATTAAAGCCAAACGACCAACGTATGTGCCGCCAATTCCTCCAATTGACTGAAGCACAAATTGATATTGATTTTTCCTGAAAACCTTTATTCAGCGGTGAAGCTAATTTTTGGTTGAATGGATACATAAATCTGTTGTCACAAGCATTTACCACCTAAGTCGAAAATTAAGCTTTCGAGAAAAATAATTTTTATATAAATTTAACCGGGCTTCATTGCAACTTAGGTCAGTATGTTTCCATTAATATGAGTGTTAGAAAAATCGGGACTTCACGTAAATATAAAGCATTGTTAGTAGAATATGAAAGCATACATAACTCAAATCGTTTTTAAGTCGACTTAGGCGGTTATAGCTTGTGACCACAGAAATAAGCAAAATTGCCGCATTTGGAGTGAAGATAATCCATAAACTTTTGTCCAAACACCATTAAATCCACAGAAAATAACTGGTTGGTGCGCTCAACGGCGGCGAAGTCATTTTTCTACAAAAAATGTGAACGGAAAATTTAACGTAGTGGTCCTGTCATTTGGCCATCAGAGATAATTCAACACCTGGAAATCAACATTCGACAAGTTAGTGGCGAAATGCGGCGAAAAGTGTGTGAAAATTGTAGTTCCAGATTATGTCATCTATGAGCCAGCCGTGGCGGCCATATGACCCAAATAATTTTTGGGTATTTAAATTAAACTAATATAGCCCAGCACTAGAAATTCGAGTGCAAATTCTAGAAAATATTATTTTTCATTCAATTTTTGTCTTCCAATGTTTTTTAATCTATATATACAAAAAATTTCTGAATCTAAATGAGCCTAAAGGTATGTTAATCAATTTAAGCAATCCACAATTCAACCCAGAGCGTCTGATATATAATTTAAATCATTCCCATTAACAGGGCGTAACGAATTATTATAAATATTTTATTTTATTTAATTTAATATATTTTTAATACAGATTAAACATAAATTTGAGCATTCCCAGCTTCTCCTCCATATGAACTATAACTATGCCAATTTTCACACTGCTCCGTGCCCGCATATTGCTTAAAAAGGGAACTAAAAATTTAATTTAATTATTTTATACATAAAGCCAGTTTTTATTGATATTAAAAATATTTTTCTTTGCTTTAAAGTTCTGTAACTATAAGAAGACACCTCTTTTTATACGTTACGGATTTCTTGCTTCATTTATGGATACTAGCAGATTCCAGCGCTCGAAGTTCGAGTGCAATTTTTAGGCAACTTTATTTTTTATTATTTTTATATTATTTTTATATTTTATTATTATTATGAATGAAAATAACATACTCATTAACAAACACATTAACAAATTTAATAAACACACATAGCATATCGCACCTGTACCTCTAAAGTGAGTCAACTCAAAATTTACAAATTTAAGTAGAGGCAAAAAACGGTTTTTTTAATGTTTATTATAAAATTTAAGCACAGTTCTTTCATTTTAAAGAATTACGAATAATAAGTATACAACAGTAGTTGTTTTTGCGATTTTTTCAGTGACCATTAAAAATAACAAGTCTCTTGGGTGCAACACAAAATATGTATTTTTCTGCGAAAGACTAGAAAAACCAATGTAAGATTTTTACAGTGGATAGATATGACCACTGTGCATCGTTTTCTTGCAAAAAGTGAAAATTGAAAAATTTTGAGTTGACTCACTTTAAAGGTACAGGTGCGATATGAATAATTTTATGTATGTGTTAGTACCAATTCTAAATGCAATTTACTCAAAATAAAGGAAAAAATTTAAAAATCTGTAAATCTGGTGAATAGCTAAAATGAAATACCCTTCAAATAAATACGTTTGGTCAAAATCGGGATTAAAGGTAGAACAAAAATCGGTAACAAAAAATCGCCTAGCCTATTAATATTATAGACATACATATGAAAAATCGTACATAATATTCAAAAAAAATATATATTCTTTAGCTGCAAATTCTAAATAATATCCAATTTTTCTTTATCTTTTATAGATTTTTTTGAATTCATCTAAGGGTAAGTCACACAAAACTTTAAGTTATTTAATTATAATACAAGAGTTTTTATTATATAGTGAAATATTTATATTCTCTACATAATTTCTCAAAAATTAAACTAAAACAGTTATTGCAAAACTGGTCCTTAAATTTAACCATATTTAACTTTAAATTCCATTGACAACAAAAACTAACTTCATTTCTTAAGAAGAAAAAAATGATTGCAAACTTCTTTAATAAAAATAAAACCTACATAAATCCCAAACACTTGCCATGTGTATAAGCTTAACTGAAGTCCATAAGTAAATCTTGTTCACCATAACTTAATCTGGCAAAGAATTTAAGTGAAACAAATTTTAACACAAGAAAAACAAAAAAAAACAAAAATTAAGTGTCAGCAATTAATTGAGGAAACCTTAAAATTGTCATGTTCTCTGCTCACAAAAGAAAAAAAAAATAACCAGATTTGCAAAAAGTGTTCGACAAAGTTTTTTTGGCTTTTAACTTTTTACCCCAGTTGGTGAACGGAACATGATGCTTTTTAGATGACAATTTCAATTCAACGAAATTCGTATTGACTATGTGTTTTTTGATATTGAACAAATTCAAATTCAATGGATTGTTTTGCCAAATATCTATATTTACTCGGTACGAATGTTTGCACATGGCAGACAACGGAAATGAAAAATGGAATTTCTATTGTAATCACTAAAAATTCAAGCAGACATAGTTTTTTTTTAACTTTTATTTCAGTACTCATTTTTTTTCATTCAAAAAGATCCTGATATTTTTTTTTACTTTGTGTTACCTTTTTTTTGATTGTTAACGTGAAATTAAACGTGAAATATTGCTGTCCAACTTTTGCTTTATTTTTGTTTCTTTGTTCATACAAAATGTTTTAGTGGCAGAAAATGAAAATGAAATGAACTTTTAATTTGTTCATTCATACTTCTCATTCATACATACATACGAGTACTCGTACACATACTCGTATTTGCTGTGCATTCTTGTGTTGTAGTATTTGTTTTGGGAAGATGTTGTGGATGAATGGATGGAAGGAAGTGAACTGAACGATGAATGAACAAGTGGAGTGGCTAAAGCAAACATTGTTTTCCTCTGAGTGTTTAACTAGTTACTATACTCTTCAGACTGACTGCCTAAGCATGGTCAGTCAAAAACTTTTGTAATAAAATTTTTGTATGCACATGTCTGCTTGTTTAAAGGCTTTGCTTAGATATAAAAGTAGTTAGCAGTTATTTAAAGTAATTGAATCTAGAAGTATTTACAAGAAAATAATATTAACATTTGAAAGATTCTAAGCAGAAGAAATTTATATTAAGTGACATCTAATTGGGTAAAATTCTGTGATATTATTTAAATGAGAAAGTACTCTCAGAACTGTTCTATAGACAAGTAATCTGACTTATAACACACTTTTCCGATAGAAAATACTAACACCAAAACAACTTTTGATAGTGAGAAGTCTAGAATTGTTAAACATAACTAAATTTCTGAATATTTTTTCTTCGAAATTTGGAACAGAATTTAGTGATTTTTAAAAAAACTTCATATGAAAAAGCATTTTTCAAAAAAAAAAAAAAACTTTTTTTAAAGTAGGTATTTAAAAAATTTTTCTCAAAAAGCAGATTTTAAAAAATTTTTTTGGAAAAGAGGATTTCTTAAAAGCGCCGTCCGCCTGCTAAATCACGGTCACGCCCTCTATAGGCCAAGTGTGTTGCTAATTTTTAGTGAAAATGATTCATTCACATCCTAAGCATGTCCCTATTTAAAATCATCGGAAAGGTTTCAATAGGACCCAATATATCAATGAAAAAGTAAAAGAAAATTTGAAAATAATATGATTTTTCTACGTTTTTTTTTATTGTTGTGGTCATTGCATTTGTAGCATTTGCTTAATGCAAGTGCGATTGTTGCACTATAGGTGTCATATTATTTACGGCTTCTATTGCTACACTTTTTGAACGTTATCTGGAAATATATAAAAATAATAAGAATCACAAACATAAAAGATATAGAATAATAAAAAGTTAAATAGTTTTTTTTATTTTAATAGCCGTACTTTACATTGACTGAAGTCTAGTTGGGACCCTACAATGCTACAATGCCATCGCTGTTGATGGTCTGGCCCTTTTCGAGGTAATCTATTATGATCTTTTCACAAATTTAATATACACACACATACTTAAAATAAAGGAAAAAATTTAAAAATATGTAAATCTGTAAAATGGCTAAAAAGAAATACTTTTCAAATAATATACATTTGGTTAAAATCGGGATAAAACTGTAAAACAAAACATCGGTTACAAGAAATCGCCTAGCCTATTAATATTATAGATAATTTCTTTTTACTAGAAATTATATTAATTTTTGTAGAAAAACAAATTCTCTTTAACAGAGGAATAAAAAATATTTGTAAACGAATGATAATAATGTAAAAAAAAAACCAGTAAGAAAATTATAGTCGACCTAGACCGACTAAACGATACCCTATACCTTTGGATATATAAAATAAGCATAAACCATATTTGAGGGCCATTGTTATTAATTTTTTTTTGCCTTTGAATATGAAAATGTTCATATCGGATGCTGTATTTATATGGAACTAGGTCGAAAAATGGACCGATCCTGATACTTGGTAAGGTCACCGACTACTGAATAATGGATGTAAAAAAACACACACAAATTTGCCCGCGATCTATATGATAATTTGGAACTTATGGCAACTTTGGTCGATCTCATAGGAATCATTTGTATGGGGACTAGGTCTGAAAATGCACCGTTTTTCACCTGTTTCAACAGCGTTCATTCTATGGCTGATGGAAACTCATATACCAAATTTCATCAAAATATAGTCATATTTGCGACCTGCCGCTTGATTACAAGGTTTACATGGACACACAGACAGACGAACGGACGGACGGACATCGCAAAATCGACTCAGAAAGTCGTTCTGAGTCGATCAGTATAATAAAAGTTGGGTTTGGTAGTTACAAGCATAAAGTTATCATGCCCTGACCATATAATGGTAATAACGTGTAATAATTTACGCGGTAGTAAAAGTAGTCGAATGACGAATATGGTGCAGCAATATAAACAAAACTGATTTATTTTGATTTCATTTTTGTTTACCTATTTATATGTGAGAAAACAATGAAAATGGTTGAAACAATCAAATCTATTAATCAAAAAAGGAAATGGGCTGAGAAGATAAGGTAAATAAAATTATTGGTTTAAAAACATAAAATAAAATAATTTTTTGGTACAGGTTTTACTAAAGGACTTTATAAAGGAGTGGGTGTCCGTAATTGAAAATAAAAACATGGTTACAAACAAAAACCAGAAGAAGAAGAAATTATGGTTGGAAGTGGCAGAGAGGTAAGTAAATTTCATATATTACACAAAACAAATCTCTATTTTAATTACAGCTTTAACAATTTATGCAAGTGTGGAAAAATAAATCGAACGCAAAAAAATCGCTGCGGAGATTTTTAATTTTTTGCGCGGTATGTGTAAGCAATGGTATCTGCAAATATCTTTACTTAGGGTTAGTTTTAAGGATGTCAATTAAACTTGGCTTAACGGGCAATTAAGTTATCTTAAAGCAAATTTAATTGGGCTTTAACTAATGCTGGTGTTTATCAGTGGTGGTTTCAGAGATGTCAATTTTAATAGTATTGCCGTTTTTTTTTTTGTAAAAAAAAAGCAAATGGCATCATTAAATGTCATAAATAAAAAAATCTTGAGTGCGTCCCCTTATATTTATTGTTAAATTTGCATTCATTTATAAAAAGATTAATTAATTTAATTAAATTATTTTTTTTATTATTTACATAAATAAAAATGTAAAACACGCGTGGCAAATTTTTATTTATATTAGCTGTTTTAATTTGACAGTTCTAACTTGGGTTTAACCGTCCACTGCTGATGGGTTAAACCTTAATTAAAATCAAACTAATCCGCAACTGAAAAACAACATTTCGGGATTAAACAATAGTTAACTAATAAATAATGTTAATTAACATCCCAAAAACTAGGCCTTTGTAAAATATGTTAAAATGTGAAAAAGTTTGTTATTCCTACCAATTCTTTTAAATAAATTTTTCAAATCCATTGACTTAATAGATATTTATCTATGATTTTATTGAAATAAACAAAAATGATAATTTTATTTTAACGATATGTACTGTACGGATAAATGTAATAAAACGTTGGGAAATGTCATAAAGATTTCATATTTTGTGTCTACGAATACATACTGCATTTTTCGATTTTATCTTATTAACAGCTTATTAAGCTGTTAAAAGGGTTAAATCTTACATTCTGAAAATGTAAAACAAAATGTAAAGAAAAATTAATCTTTTTTATCCATAAGTTTGAAGTTTATTAAATCAAGCAAGTAATTCATTTCTTTAAAAAACAAAAACAAAAAATATCTAAACTTTAGGTTTGAAATTTCGAAGGTTAATGAGTGGTGTGTTACGAAATATTAGGCTAAATGCCTTTACTATTTTTAATACATGATTACACACCAGGAACTCCACTTCACTTATCACGTTTAAACAAAAGGAAAAAAGTTCCTTCCCATTCTTCATCCCACATGATTGCTTTATTTTTATTAAAAATCTATTTATAAAATATAAGCTTTAATAAAACCAAAAACTTGTACGTTGCTGTGAATATTCTCTGTATACCCAATAAAAAAACCATGTAAGAATTTCAAAAGGCAATGCGAGATAAACGCCTTTCTTGAAAAGCTGTCATAAGACTGAATGAAATTGTTTACTTTTACTCTTTGGTGAGTATTCTTGTTATCATTCGGAATTATACATATAACAAGCCGCTTAGAGTTCGGCTCGCTGGTGACGATATGGCTGACACTGAATTAGACTGACCAGACATTTTTGACGCAATTATTCAATAATAAAGAGGTTTACTAATGACTATTTTTTACAAATTGAGGTGTTTTTGATGTGTAATCATCTATACGCGCAGGGAGGTAAATTTCTAATTCACAATACAATCACAAAAACAGCGTAATATGTGAGCGTAAGATCTTATGCGTAACATGTAAGCATTAAGACAAATCGGTGTGACATGATTGTTTGGTGAAAAAATTATGATATGTAATAACCTTTTTGTCGCTGTTTTCTGCATTTTATTTATTACCAGATATTTACACATCTCCCCTGTGATCGGGATTTTCTTTCAATTAAATTCTCAGCAATAAACATAAGTTAATTGTAATTGTAAAATAAGAAAATAAATTGAATTCCAATGAAATCGACACTTTTATTATTCAAGTTATTGCAGTGAACCAACTGTACAGTATACTTACATATGTTTATGTTGCATCATTAGACATATAAAAAATTTTTAAAATATTCTGTATTTTATTTACTTTTCAAATCGTTTTAACAAAATTTATGAAAACTAGCAGATTCCAGCCCTCGAAATTCGAGAACAAATTCTAGGATATTTTATTTTTCATTAAATGAAGACCCTAAAGGTATGCTAATCAATTATAGCCAATTCACAAATCAACACGAAAAAACTCATATGTATTACAAATACATTAACAAATTTAATATAACACACACATTGCAATTTAAATGCAATTTACTCCAAATAAAGAAAAAAAAAAAAAAAAAAAATATGTAAATCTGGTGGACAGCTAAAAAGAAATACCTTTCAAATAATATACGTTTGGTACATATCGGGACAAAACGGTAGAACAAAACATCGGTCACAAGAAATCGCCTAGCCTATTAATATTATGGATATTATGTTCTAAACAAAAATTAACAAAAAAAAGGCACACTTCACAAGCCAAAAAAAACTTGTGAATTTCGGAAATTAAAAAAAAAAGATTTTCGTCACTATTTCTTGAAACTAGTATTTTGGGCGACAACCCTTAACATTTATAACGGCTTGTAACCTTTCTGGCATTGATAAAGAAAAACTTTGTGTGAAGTCAGGTGTAATTGGCGCCCATATGTTTTGGAGTGCACCATTAAACTCTTTTGTGTTTTTAATGGTATTTTCTCTGAGTTTGTTTCTCATATGGACCCACAAATGCTCGATTGTATTTAATTCGGAACTTTGGGGTGTATTGGTTAGCACTTTTTTACAATTGTACAGCAGCCATTCTTTAACCACAAATGAGGAATGCTTTGAATCGTTGTCGTGAATGAAGCTAAAATGTTCGGCAATTTTGCGATGTTATTCAATGTACCTTCAAGAAGTTGAAAATTTCTAATACCATTAGATCCCATTGCACCCCAAACCATAACATTGTCGCGCCGTGTTTGATCGTTCTATTAAAATTTTAGGGGTACAATGCTGTACCCTTCTTTTAACACACAAAACGTCAACCGTCGTATCCAAATATGTTGAATTTTGTAAATATCACGGAGTTCCAAAACTCTACTGGCATTGTGACATACAGCGGCTTGATTTGGGCTGAATATTCTTTTATGCCTTCCCAATGCAAACAATTTCAGTCAATTTTACACTTTGTGGGAGTACCTGAACGATTCCGTGTTCGCCCATGTTTTGCGCTATTTCCGCTGCCAATATTTTAGGATTTTCATTAATGATTCGACCTATTTTCCTTCATGTTTGTAAAGACGCAAATTTTTTGGCCTTCCACTTCCACTTGATCTCCTTAAACCCCATTTTTCTGATACATATCAATAATGTTTTTGACTGTAGAGCCTTTTTACAATTTCACTTACATATTTTCCTCAAACTCTTGTTCCTTTCCCAGAGTTTTATAAATAATTTTTTAATTTTTTATGAAGTTTGCTTTGAATCTATGTATATATTTATTTTCTTTCGCGTAAACTGACATGAGTACATTAGAAAGATAAAGAGCAATCAATGTTTGGCGTATAGAACTGAAAACCAAAACTGGGGCCAAATCACCGCTTTCGATATCGAGTATAATCGATCGAAATATATTTTGCTTTATTATTTAAAGAAGACGGACAAACATCAGACCTCGTTTCACTTTTACTCTTAATAAGGAGCCATAATTCGTTAACTGTGGCATAGTAAAATTATTTTTAGTATTTTATTTTGGAAAATAAAAAAATAATTTCGATCGAAAAATTTCGGTAACGAATGCGGTGATTTGGCCCCTCGATTTGATAACGGCATCTTTACATGTTGCGTAATATGAAAAGAGTACAATTTTTTTTATTTTTTTTAATAATTTTTGGTAAGAACATAATATTTTGTTAAAACAATTTTATAAGTGAATAAAATACACAATATTTAAACATTTCATTTTATATGTTTAGTATACATAGTTTCAAAGATAATACTAATTAACATAAGTAACTACACTGTACAGGTTTTTTATTGCAGCACTGTAAATAAGTCCAATGATTTAATTTGTTTTTTCTTAGTCCTTTCAGTTTGCTATTTGATATTTATTTTGTTTTTGATTTTGCCATTATTTTTAATTTGATATAACTAACATAAGTAAACTTTATCTCTTATTTTCTAACGGTGAAGATCTCTTTATACAAGTGTCAACTCATTATAAACTCTCCTCCTTTTGTTTTGATTTCTTATTTGACAATTTCTCCTATTCATTTAGTTTAACTCGTGCTTTAGTCGTAAAATGTTCTAAATTCGTAATGTAGTGTAACATTTACTGTAAAGTGTTACCAAAAATGTATTAAATATAATAAATATTTATGAAAACAAACTAAAATGAATTAAAGTATAAAATATATATGAAAATAAATCTGAAAATAGTCTAATTATAGTGAAAACAATAAAAGAAAATTGTAAAGTCTTCTTTAACGACTTGTAAATTTTTACAAGACGAAGCTGCACAGTAAAAGAGAGAATGAAAAACCAAATATAAATAAACACCAATAAGTGTTAGTTCATAAGTGTTAGTTGTTGTTGTTTGGTTATATAAAATATGTATAGTAAAGGAAGAAATTAAAAGTTGCATTAAAGTGAATATTGGCCTACTAATTGTGGATCGTGTATATTGTAAAAATGTTAATTTATTATTCAATGAATTGAGAATTTAATAAGGCTCAGTTTTATAAAAAAAAAAATAAATAAATAATTGCAAGCAAATGTTCATTCCCTTAAATAGTTTAAATAGTCAAAAAGTCAAAGATGAGAAAAGTGTTGTCGGAAATTTAATTAAGTAAAATAAAATAAAGTTAAAAAAAATATAAAAATAAATTAATTAAAAATTATATAAAAGTGAAAAAAAATAAATAAACATGAAAAAAATTTAATAATAGTCAAAAATTTGTAATTAAATAAAATTTAAATTTAACAAAATATATAGCAAATAAAATTTAATAAAATATTTAAATAAAATTATCGAGAGCACTACAAATATAATTTAATTAAAAAGGTAAGAGAAATTTTTGATTAATTACATAAGACATTTTTAAAAAAACATTTTATGAAATTGCAATCTGAGATTTGGGATTTTTTTTATATAACATGAATGATAGATGAGATAAAAGATAAAGTAGAAAAAAATGGTATAGGAAAATAAGTAATAGAGTTCAATGCGGCTGTGCCTCCACCTGGGTCTTAAGCCTAGTTAGCCACACGTTGTTAAAATGTATCTGTACCGTAAATGTAACGTTGGCATTTAGTGCAATTATAGAACGTAAAAAACGAACCAGCATGTTGCTGTGTAAAATTAACCAAACTTTATCAGCTGTTCACAAATGTCACATACAAACGTAGCAAAAATCTATTTTCAACAGATTGGGACCTTCCGGTTACGTGACATTTGAGTTCGGTAACTGCTCTAAATGCTTTTTCATGTAACAGAAAAAAAAGCTGACACGTTTGGTTAAGGTTACGTATGACTAACTAGGCCTTTAAACACAAAACTATAACCACTGTTTGGTACGGTACCATTTTAATACAGTTGCCGACAATTAGCCTTTCAATTATAGGTAATTCGATTCAAATTTGAAGTTAATTGCTTTCGCTTTTTGACCAGTAATTATTATAATTTTTTTTATTGTCTTTTTATAAAAAAAAATGATTTTTATAGAAAGAATTAAATTCTATCTGAAAAGTTATTATTTTTAATAATAATTTTCTATCATTAGAAAAACTGTTACGATCCCTTTATAAAACACAAAAAAGAAATACTTTTTTTAATGCAGTCGGCGTTAGAACACACAAAGTCAAAGTAAGGGATCATACTTTGCAAGGCTTGCATAACATCAAAATTATGCGACATTTAAAAAAAGTTCCTAATTCATCCAAAAGCCGTGGTGGCAGTTTTAGTTGAATGTAAAATGTTAAATATTTTTTATCTGAATTAGCCTGTAATATGATAATTCAAAGATACAAAGATATATTGCTTATAAAAAAACATTAAAACAAGTAAGAAGTTATATATGTATACACACTAGGGTTGGTCAAATTGTAGGGGGTAGATTTCATTCAATTTAAGTAAAAAAAATCGTTTTTTTTTATTTACTCTTTAAATTGAATGAAATAACGGGTGATTTTTTTGAGGTTAGGATTTTCATGCATTAGTATTTGACAGATCACGTGGGATTTCAGACATGGTGTCAAAGAGAAAGATGCTCAGTATGCTTTGACATTTCATCATGAATAGACTTACTAACGAGCAACGCTTGCAAATCATTGAATTTTATTACCAACATCAGTGTTCGGTTCGAAATGTGTTTCGCGCTTTACGTCCGATTTATGGTCTACATAATCGACCAAGTGAGCAAACAATTAATGCGATTGTGACCAAGTTTCGCACTCAGTTTACTTTATTGGACATTAAACCAACCACACGAATGCGTACAGTGCGTACAGAAGAGAATATTGCGTCTGTTTCTGAGAGTGTTGCTGAAGACCGTGAAATGTCGATTCGTCGCCGTTCGCAGCAATTGGGTTTGTGTTATTCGACCACATGGAAGATTTTACGCAAAGATCTTGGTGTAAAACCGTATAAAATACAGCTCGTGCAAGAACTGAAGCCGAACGATCTGCCACAACGTCTAATTTTCAGTGAATGGGCCCTAGAAAAGTTGGCAGAAAATCCGCTTTTTTATCGACAAATTTTGTTCAGCGATGAGGCTCATTTCTGGTTGAATGGCTTCGTAAATAAGCAAAATTGCCGTATTTGGAGTGAAGAGCAACCAGAAGCCGTTCAAGAACTGCCCATGCATCCCGAAAAATGCACTGTTTGGTGTGGTTTGTACGCTGGTGGAATCATTGGACCGTATTTTTTCAAAGATGCTGTTGGACGCAACGTTACGGTGAATGGCGATCGCTATCGTTCGATGCTAACAAACTTTTTGTTGCCAAAAATGGAAGAACTGAACTTGGTTGACATGTGGTTTCAACAAGATGGCGCTACATGCCACACAGCTCGCGATTCTATGGCCATTTTGAGGGAAAACTTCGGAGAACAATTCATCTCAAGAAATGGACCGGTAAGTTGGCCACCAAGATCATGCGATTTGACGCCTTTAGACTATTTTTTGTGGGGCTACGTCAAGTCTAAAGTCTACAGAAATAAGCCAGCAACTATTCCAGCTTTGGAAGACAACATTTCGGGCTATTCCGGCCGAAATGCTCGAAAAAGTTGCCCAAAATTGGACTTTCCGAATGGACCACGTAAGACGCAGCCGCGGTCAACATTTAAATGAAATTATCTTCAAAAAGTAAATGTCATGGACCAATCTAACGTTTCAAATAAAGAACCGATGAGATTTTGCAAATTTTATGCGTTTTTTTTTTTTAAAAAGTTATCAAGCTCTTAAAAAATCACCCGTTAGATATAGCTAGTATATGGGTACCCCACATAATTTTCAGCGCTGTATATTTTAGGCTATTTTAAATACGGGAAAGTCAAAGATCCGTTGATTTGTTCAATAATTTCGTTAATTTTCCCCAAAAAGGTGAAAAAAAATTACACAAAAATGCATGAAAACGTCCCTTGGCGCCTGTTAAAAATAAAACTAAATGTGAAAAATGGATTTCCAGACCCAAAAAACCCCGGTATACACATTTTCAATATTTTTTTTTACAATTGAATGAGTATTATGGAAAATATCATGAAAATATCTTCATCGAAATTTCGGCAGGCTCGAAAATGATTTTAGAGGTATGGTTCCTTGTTATGGCAAGAATCGCGATGAACCCATGGAGTAAAAATAATTTATCAACCTTAATGTACACTAATAAAAATCAATTGATAAAATCCGATTCACAAGTTGTCCGTCAAATAATAACACGAGAGTTAAGGCTTAGTTAGCCACGCGTAACGGTAACGGCGCGCATCAGCTGATCCAACCTGCCTTATGAAAAACACATGCAATTGCTTACCCAACTTAAGCTAAACGTATCGTATCGTTAGATCTGTTGATTTTAGATTTTTGCTACGTTTAAAGCTGACTTCTGTGAGCATCTGATAAAGTTTGTTTAATTTTACACAGAAACATGCTGGTTCGTTTTTTACGTTCTATAATTGCACTAAATGCCAACGTTACTATATACGATACGGTTACATTTTAACAACGTGTGGCTAACTAGGCCTTTAAAGAATATACGTATGTGCGTGTATACTCTTTTAAAACATGGGTTGCCAGAGCTAGTGAGTTATTTGTTCTGGCATATATTAAACGTACTTAACAGGCAATATATTTACATGTTTAAAGTTTCTAATTTGGGAGTTTTTCTAAATAACAGATATTTTGCATTCATCAAAACATGATGAGTTGTATAAAAAATGTTTAATTGTATAAATTGGAAACGATTGCAAATAAAAAACCTTGTAATAGTTAGGTATGAAATTTTTCAATAAGTTTAATTTAAGAGTCCTCCTTAAAAGAAAAACCACTTACATATGTATATAGTAAATTGTTACAAAAAAAAATATTAATTATTAATTTTAACTTTTATTTAAATCTAGTTTTTTTAAGATAAACTACTTTTTTTATTATTATTTTTCTTTCATACTCGCGATTTTTGTAGTTATTTCAGTAAAACGTTATAACGCAAATGCCGTGACACACACATTGAAAAGTTTATAACAATAAAAATTAAGAAAATTATAGTCGGTCCAGCCCTACTTACGATACCCTATACCATTCGTTTAGAGACCCTATCTCTTAGGCCCAACTAATTGGATATAAAAAAAAGCATAAACTAAAATTGAGTGGCATTGTTATTAATTTTTTTCCTTTGAATATGAAAAAATTCATATCGGATGCTTTATTTATATGCGGTATAGGTCGAAAAATGGACCGATCCTGACCATATTTGTTAAAGTCACTTATTTTTTGCAAAAACATTTAGAAAAATCTGTACAATATTTTTGTTTTTTGATAGATTTACGTGAAGATCGGGAAGCAGCTTTATATGGGGGCCATGACTAAGAATTGTCATATAGGGTTTATTTTTTGACTACTGACTAATAGATGTAATAAACACACACAAACCCAATTTGACCGGCATCTATATGATAATTTGGATCATATGGCAATTTAAGTCGATTTCATAGGTGTCATTTGTATGGGGACTATGTCTGAACATGCACCGATTTTCGTCCATGCTATGGCTGATAGAAGCTTACATACCAAATTTCATCAAAATAGGTTCACATTTGCGACCTGTAGTTTGATTAAAAGGTTTACATGGACGGACGGACATCGCGAAATCGAATCAGAAAGTGATTCTGATTCGATCGGTATAATAAAATATGGGTTTATGACAAATATTTTTGGTAGTTACAAACAGCAGCACATAGTGGTATATGGTGAAAAAAGTACTGGTCAAAAAAACCTTTCATACATACGCTTACATGCCCGATCCATTTTTCGACCTAGTCCCCATATAAATATAGCATCAGATATGAACTTTTTCACATCTGCAGCCAAAAAAATTAATAACAAGCCACTTAAGTTTGGCTTATGCTTATTTTCTATATCGAATTAGTTGGACCGAAGAAATATGGTCTCTGAACCATGGTATAGGTATCGTATAGTCGGTCTAGACCGACTATAATTTTCTTAGTTGTTTAAAAAATTTTTTTTTATTCAGCAGTACTCTTAATAAAAAATACTAAAAAAAACGATAATTTTATAAAAAAGTCTTTTTAAGACATACTTTTTTAATGTTTTTTTTTTTTCATAAAATTACCATTTTTGAAGAGAACTTCTGAAAAACAAAATCATAAACAATTAACAACAACACCTATTAATATAGTTTTTTTTTTTTTACAAAAAGTACTGTTCAAAAAGTATTTTCATGCGTACGTTTATATAACCTATTTTTAAAATTTTTTAAAGAAAGTTTTATTTATTTTCTGTTTCGGAAAGTGCTTTTTAACAAATTCTCTTTATTAGATATACCTTGTAAGTGCTTTTTAATTTTATTTTTCAAACTATTTTCGATATCAAGTAAAGTCAATCGAAATTTTATATTTTGGTTTATTATTTAAAGAATACAGACAAACGTCAGCCCTCATTTCACTTTTAAGGTGGATTCATCGTCTGGAACCGCAGTCTGCAGACTGAAGACTCGTTTGTTGAATTATAACGAGCAACCCGCAGCTCGATTCATTGTCTGTAGGTTGAGTTACTGCAGACATTTTTTTTTTTTAAAGCTGTAAGATGTGTTGTTTGAGAAATTGAAAAGTGTTGTTATCAATTTTAAACGCAAACTAAAAAGAAATAAAATGAGTTGTGAAAATATGAGCCGCCGAACAAATATTACTATTGTTTCAATTGGAAGTGGAAAAGTTTTATTAAAAATTGATTTTAATAGAAGAAAAAAAAGTTTGCTGTACGTGAAATATTGCGCGAACGTCGAATGAAAGGATATTATGCCACATTGATAGCAAGAATGCGTTTAACAGATGTTGAAACATTTAAAAACTTTCACCGCATGGAATTTGCCTTGTTCCGCCATTTCTCACATATGATGGCATAACAGAGATGCCACATAAAAAGTAAACATATCTTAAAAATCTTAAAAATCAAGAGATGGCAATATTTAGTCTTCAGACTGCAGACTGCGTTTCAAAATCAAATGAGTCTGCAGTCGAACGAGTGAAAATTGCTCTTTACTTTCCTCTCCTTTTCTAACGAGTAAACTTCATATAAAAAAACAGTCTTCAAACTGCGGTTCGAGGCGATGAATCCACCTTTACTCTTAACTGTGACATAGTATTTATAGTATTTTATTTTGCAAAATAAAAAAATAATCTCGATAACAAATGTTGTTGCAAAATATTTTTCGGCTTTATTTTTATTTTTTGTAATTACATTCTTTGAAGTTCTGACTTGGTAGCGGTAGATCTAATGAAGCAAGCCCGTTAGATATTATGTGGTTAAAATTGAAACAGTTACATATACTGTAAAACAGCAATTGTTATATTAAATTTCTTCCTCATTTTGAGTACAACCCTAAGACTTTTTTTTCTTTAAAGATTAACTTTTTAACAATTTTCGTTGATTTAATTTGAATATGATTTAATAACTTTTTCTTACAGTCCTATTTATAAAATGCATAAAAAAAGAAATTTAAAATAAACAAATTCAATTCAATCCCCCTTTTCATGATTCTTCCAGAACTTTGTGTATAGGTACACCCTTCTGTTAAAGTAACATATAATTTATGTAAATTTGTTCGCCCCTATTTAACTTGCGCCATTATAACTCTTCAATTATGTGTAAGATTTGAAAATTTCCCTTTATATTCATTCATTCATTCCTTCCTTCCTATAACACACAATGTGTAAATCAATTGATGCGGAACTAACATGAAAATAAGCTTTAACAATTGTCACTTAAAGGTGTCATCTCATCTAAACAGAAGCTAAAAGTACGAGTAAATTTATTTTGTGATGAGTGCTTTTTATGGTGAGCTTTTTAACATCTGACTTGCATATGAGTTTAGAGATTTGTTTTTGGTTTTTTTGTTTTTGTTCTTAGCATTGTTTGTGTATTTTTCATACCAGATGATACAAGTTTCTTTTCGGCATGTGTTAAAATTCAACAAAATTCTGTAAAAAATATAAATCTTTTTTGTATATGAACGTGGGTTACGTAATTGTATAAAAAAAAAAACTTTTGGCTCAGTGCAATTTGGGGGAATTAAAATTAATTTCGTTTTTAAGATTAAAATAAGGGTAGATAATTATGGATGAAAATGGAGATGTCATATTATTTTAAGTAACAGTAGTTTTGCTATAAAAAAATGTATCAGAATCTAAAATAGAATAAAAAACACAATTACCTGGGAGTCTCAAATTGTTTTTATATAAAAAAACACGTTTAAAATCTTAGATTTTTAATAATTCTCTTCTTCACTCTTTGTTTCTTCTTGTACATCGATTTTGATGGTCACCTTAATCACTAAACTCATAATAAATATGTTTGATTTATTTCAATAATCAATAACGATTTTAATGATTTTAAATTAGCTTCTTATTAAAGTCGTATCAATCAAAATCAATAAATCTTTTAAACGTTTGCGATCAATCAAAAATCATTGTTGTAGTCGTCATTCATAAAATCACAAAAAAGTGAAAAAAAGGCAAAAATTTTATGTATTAAACATGTATACGAGTAGAGTTTTAGAGCCGACTTTGAAACAAGAAGTACAAACGACATGATGTCACATCACAGTGTTACACAAACAGAAGTAGAAAACAATGCTCGTCGTTTTGTTATGGATCATTGAACGATGATTTATGAAGTTTTATTTAACACAGTTTTTGTTGTTGTTGTTGTTTTTTTAACAAACTTATCTTGCACGTTATTGTTAACTTCTGCTGTTCGAGCTGATCTACCATTGGAGTGTAAAATTATCTGACAGATTTAGTGCGTTTATTTATAAATAAAACTGCGAAACACGCTTTCTGTTCGAAAGGAACGGGTATTTTTTTGTTTTTTTGTTTGTTTTATTATTCTGTGATCATCAGCATGATCATTATCGTACAATAACACTTAGAGAGCTACATACTCGTACTTTGTCATTAGTGTTTAGGCGCCTCGATTTTTAATGGAGCAATCATTGGAATTTCTAATAAATAACTTTAAAGTTAATTGGTGTGATTTGAGATTTAAAAGTAAATTCTCATTAAAATTCGTATAAATTGCACGGCCAATAAAGTGTACAGTTTTATTGCATTTAATGAACAAGGGTGATAAATATTAGAAATCAAGAATTCACTAATAACGTTCTGCTGGTATTTAGAAATCTATGACATGTTCTAATTAGAATTAACATCTTTATTGGATGAGGGAAAAGTATTAAACCAATAAAAAATTTTAAATTTTTTTTCTTCAAAAATTACTATAATAGTAGTTCCTTTATATAGTTGTTATTCAATTTATAGTGTTGGCTCATTGAATTGATAACAAATATTTTTCTTTATTCTTGGCAGTTGAAATTAAATTCAAACTTGGTTAAATTTGTAGTTAAATTTCTATCCCATCCTTAGTTAAACTAAAGGTTAAAGTTTTGTTCTAATCGTGAATAAATTTGTAGCAAAAATTCTGTCCCAATCGTAGTGGAACTAAAAGTGAAAGTTTTGTCATAATCTTGGTTTACTTTGAAATCACTCTTTCAGATCAACTTATTGAAAAAATGTTACTCCATAGATAATATTTTGCTTCATATTTAACTTTTTATACTATATACCACTATGTGGTCAGGGTATAATGACTTTGTGTTGATGTTTGAAACTACCAAAAATATTTGACCTAGACTCATCTTTTATTATACAGATCGACTCATATGTGTGTCCATGTGAACTTTGGAATCGAAGTAGAGGTCGCAAATATGCATGTATTTTGATGAAATTTGGTATATAAGCTTCTATCGGCCATAGCATGAATGCTGTTGAAATTGGTGAATATAGGTGCATACTCAGACCAAGTCCCATACAAATGACCCCTGCCAAATCGACTTAAATAGTCATAAAATCCAAATTAACTTATAGATCACGGTCAAATTGGTTTGTGTTTGTTTATTGCTCCCATTAGTCAGTGATCCAAAAATAAATCCTATAGGACAATTCTTACTCATAGCCCCCATATGAAGCTGCTCCCGATCTTCGTTTAAATCTATCAAAAAACAAAAATATTGCACATATTTTTCTCAAATTTGGTTTGTATATGTTTTTGCAAAAAAAAAAGAAATAATATGGTCAGAATGGGTCCATTTTTCCACCTAGTCCCTATATAAATATAGCATGCAATATGAACTTTTATACATCCAAAGGCAAAGAAATTAATAACAATGCCACTCAAATTTGGTTTATGCTTATTTTCTACATCCAATTAGGTGGGCCTAAGAGATAGGGTCTCCAAACGCATGGTATAGGATATCGTATAGTCGGTCTAGAGTGACTAGAATTTTCTTATTGAATTGATTTAACCTTAGCTTTAATATAGTAATCACTTTTTCTCAATCAAATTAAAATTTATAGTCAAAATTTACAGACGAATATTTTGTATCAATCGTAGTTCAATTTATAGTCTAAAATTTGATTTAAGCGTCGTTAAATTTCTGGCAAAAATTTTGGGTTATCCATAGTTCTATTTATAAAATAAAAGTTTGCCCCTATTGTGCTTGAGTTTTTAGTCAAAATATTGCTCCAGCCATGATTCAGCATAAAGTAGAAATTTTTGTTGTACCATGTGGTTCTTAAGCATTCATCGTAAATCCATGTCAAACTTGCATGGAGTGCATTTTTCATATAAATATTTGTATGAAAACTGGCTGATCTTTTTCGAGCAGCAGCTCATGATTTAGCTTATAGTCAATTATTGTCAAAAATATTCATCTTATTTTAGTTTGTCAATTATGGAAGTAATTCGAGTAGCAGTTCGCCTTTTCCAAAAATTTTCTTGGAATAGTTTGAAGTTTTAAGAATATAACGTCCTTGGATTTACTTAAAAAAGTATTAACTTTTAACAAGTCATCAAGGAAAATTTTTAGTGAAATTATATACATCAAACATGATATGAGAGTAAATTTTTACAAGCAGTTGATCATTTACGAGCAGTTGTTCATCCAGAGCCCATTTTTAACCGAAATATAGAGTACTTTTCACTTATAGTCCATTCCACTTAAAGGCCAAAAACAGATGTAAGCCAAATTGCGTTATTCACTTGAATTTCACACAAATAATTTTTGGTGAAGTCCAGTTTGCTTGTAGTCAGTTTACGTTTAAAGATCATGTTTTTTCTGGATGCGTAACTAATACTGTATGAAAAAAAATGCAATAAATGCGTGGCCAGAATGCAATAAAGCAAAAGAATTTGCAGTGAATTTATTCCGTTGGCTATTCCGTTGGAAGAAACGAACCAAAATATGTGTAGGAAAAATCAGTGGGGGTATCAAAGGACTGTAATGGAAATGCCTCAAATTGTTCAATAATAAAATCCAGAATGTATTATTTAATGGGGAAAAAAGTGGTTTATACTATAAAGTATTACCAAATAAAGCCTCTGCAAAAAGGATGGAAAATGCAAAAAAAAAAACATCTTAAGACTTAACGCGTTCTTATAAACGTATGTTTGTGATTGGAAAGCCTGAGCCGCCAGGCTGTTTCAAAAATAAAACATCACCATGACATATATTTAAAATAAGAATGCTCAGATGAAAGTTCTTATCTAGAATGATATACTTTATATATTGGAGAAAGACATGAATAAAACAGAAAAGAAAATAATTCTAGTTGTTGACAATGCGTCAAATATTATGGTTCAGTATCTTCCTCCAAATACTACAGCTATTATCCAGCGTCTTGATCTAGAAATAACTCACCGTTTAAACAGCAATGTAGACAAATAATCGTTAAGAAGCAGATATGTGCTATTGAGGAAGGAAAACCGTTCCTGAATATATTAAATCAATATCCATATTGGATGCTTTGCATTTCATAAAGTGGGCCTGCTGGTCAGTAAAATTACTTTTATTCAGAAATTATACAAAAATATTTTTATTTTTTATATTTTCTGACAAGTTTTAACAATAATAAGTAGAAAAAAATTTTCATATAGAAACAATCTATTCAATTAAAACATAACAATTATCACAATGTTCAATAAATCGCTGATGAAGGCTGAAATGCCAGAAACCGGTCCGATTAAGAATACAGTGCAGTTATGAATTTTTGAAATATATGCTTTCTTCTTCTTTACCACGCACCATTTAAACAAAATTAAAAATTGGATATTAATTACAGTAGTAATTGCAATATGTCTGAAAAATGACTATAAATCAAACAAACAATAATAGCGATATTTAAAAGTTTGGAGAGGAGGAAGAATTTGAAAGTGAAGGTTTGACGTTTTCCATAGAATATCATAGTTGTCATGACGAACTTATTTCTCATGGAATCTTCAGTGATGCTGATATTTTGGACAATGTGGCTCCGGACAAATTTGATGAGGAATATCTTAATTTTGATGATGAAGATCTATATGATTCTGCTGTTGAAGTTTTTCATTGCCAACAAACAAAAATTACTTCAAAAGAAGTTTTAGATTCCGTAGAAATTATAAGAATATTTTATTGTAAAAGCCTCTTTAAAAAAACAACCTAAGATTACAGAATTCTTTTAAAAACGTTCAACATTTCGCAAATTATAGTTATTCAAAGACTTAAAATGAATCTCATGCTTTAAGTTTGTGAAGCATTTAAATTAATTACCTTATAAAACATTTGAATTAATAATAAAGGTTTTTGTTTTAACTGTTGATTTAATGTAAATCAATATTTGGTTATGTTTTAAATAAACTTTTCTTTTGTTAAAAAAAGGGGTTTTATTGAAGAAAATTATTTTTATATAGTTAGTCCAAGATGTCCATTATATCAGTTGTGCAATTATAGTTGTGGATTATAAGAGAGAAGTACTGTATCTATATTTTTATCTGTTGTACTAAATAGAGTTTTTACTACTCGAGCTACTCGGATTCTGGAGAGCTCTGGTTGAAATTATTATCAAAGTTATATTTAAATTGTATTTGTAGTTTGCAATTTTCTTCAAAAGAGTTTAATGCAACTGTTAAAATATTTCTTCAGTCGTATGTAAATTTTTAATAAAAAATTTCATTAAATCATGTATCGTAATTGAACTTACAGTCAAAATTAAAATTTAATCATGTTTCAAATTAGAGTTTTAAATCGTATTCATTTTAAGGAATAATATTTCATCCAATCGCAATTTTTTTTTTTATTTGTTATTCTTAAAAAATCTTAAAATAAAATCTTAAAATAATACGGAGTTTAACTCGATATTATTCAAAATTTCTTAATTTAGTAATTGCATTCTAGTGTTAACATTTTTCGATAAGCAAAAGCATTGATAGACGTTGTACTGGGCAGTACTAATTATTTTCCCCATTTAATAAGACTCTACTTATTTCTTTTTCTGACATTGTTGCCTTGTAAAACCAGTTTAACTATTTCAAATAGGACATCTTCTAATAAAATGTTAGAAGTTTTCAATCTGCTTTTAGAAACTTTTCTCGAAAGGCGAGAGCGATTTAATTCTCATACAATGTGTTTTGAATATCCACATTATTTTTTATTTATTTATTTATTAATTTATTTATTTATTTATTTATTTATCTATTTTAGTTTCTTCACAACAAGACTAAGGGCCATTATTACAACTTGCCAATAGCTAAAGTTAGGATGTTATCAGGCAGATTATTAGTTGTTCGTTATTACAACTATACTTTAAGCTAAAAGTGACCGATAAGCTAAAGGGAAGATATTATTGCCTTTAACTTTTAACGTGAGGTTTATGTATTTAATGTTGCCACATTTTCTGATCTATGAAGAAGAAATTCACACCAATTTAGTTTTGGAAATAAATTTATTTGCATATACTTAAATATATGCTTGTATTTTTTTAAAAAGTTTTATTAAACATTTACAACAATTATGCAACTTATAATAAAGGTTTTTTGTTTTTATTCTATTGTTTGCTTGCGAACAAATAAAGGAACGTTGCCAATACGTATTTTATAAAGCAATTCATTTGGTCAAAATTAAACGGTGTTTCTTTTGGTGTTGCCACAATATCCAAAATATTTATTTTATTTTACTGGCAAGTTGTAATAAGGAAAAGAAGTTAAAGGTAACATTATTGCTCACTTTATCTAAAGTTACATTTAACTAACATTTACGTTAAAGGTAAGTTGTAATAATGGCTCTAAGTCTTATAATTATAGTGCAGGATTACATTTGATACAAGAATTACAATTGTTTTGAAAATAAAAATGTCCCATAAGAAGATCTTAGCTTTTATAAAAATTTTCTGATGGTTTCCCTCTTTCAATTCTCATACGATGATACTTGATTTTTAAACAACGAACAATCATGAATTGTTAGTTGTTCCACTCATTTGCAGTCATAAGACATTCAGGTACTTCACTTAAGTAATATTGTTCTTCGAGGCTAATAATCTTAATTGGTGTGACTCTGAATAGTGAGAACAATATTTTTTAAATGTAGATTTAGTGTTAAAAGATGATCATCTACCATATTCGACTTTAAAAAAGGTCGTAGTTTGGTGTGAATTTTGGAAATTTTAAAATTCTCTTTAGGAAAAGAACTGTAATCATAGTTAAATATAAAATCCAAATTTTACATCAATCGTGGTTCTATTTATAAGAAAAATTATGCTACATTAGTGGTTTATGTTATGATCAGTAGTTTCCCTAAACGTTCTTCTATTTATAGTCAAAATTTTACTTCAATTTTTTTTTTCAATTTGTAATCAATAAATATTGTGACCTAACCATTTTTTAATTTGAAAGTACTAAACTTTTCTAATAACAATTCAATTTACAGTCAAAATATACGAGGGCGGTTCAATAAGTCCGTGACTTTTCGAACTACCCTCGTAGGTATATGAAACGCAACACTGCTCCCAGCAAGTACCACCTGTTAGTAGACTACTGTAAAATATTGAGCAAGTTCCGTCATTTACTTTGCATTTAACAGCTGTTCAAAACATACAACCTCGTGTTTTTTTTTGTAAATGGAAAAAAGGGAATTTGAAGTGCTCATTAAACATTGTCTTTTGCGAAAAACATTGGGAGAAAACTGCAAAAAAGTTATTTGCATTTAAATTGTGACCAACCTAGCCGAATTTCTTGGATGAAAAAAGAAAATTTTACCAAAAACTAGAAAAAAAAACAGTCAATCAAGCTTGAAAAGCTTGATATATTCTATGGGGACTCTACACTATCGATTTCAATGGTAAATAATCTTACAAAGTTTTTATTAAAACTCTTTCTTTCCTTATGCATATGAGTTTTGAATATCTCCGTGACTATTTTAAAATTAATCTTTGGCCACAACAAGTCTATGGACAAAGTTTCAGATCCATCAGATGAGGGGAAGTGGGGTTTTAATCTCTCCGTGACTGTGTGTGACTATGTCAAAATTAATCTTTTTTCACAGCAAGTTTATCGGCCAAGCATATGAGTTTTGAATATCTCCGTGACTGTGCGTGACTGTGTGTAACTATTCTAAAATTAATCTTTGGCCACAAGAAGTCTAAGGACAAAGTTTTAGATCGTTCGGATAAGGAAAAATGGGTGTTAAATCACTCCTTGGGTGTGCGTTACTAGGCCTGACTGCGCGTGACTATGTCGAAGTTGATCCTTCTTTACAGCAAGTATATCGACCAAGTTTCAGATCGGTCGGATGAGGGTAAATGACATTTGGATCACTCCGTGACTGTGCGTGACCATGCGTGACTGTACGTGACTAAGTCAAAGTTAATCATTTTTTCACAGCAAGTGTATGGACCAAGTTTCAGATCGGTCAGATGGGGGTAAATGACATTTGGATCACTCCGTGACTGTGCGTGACCATGCGTGACTGTGCGTGACTAAGTCAAAGTTAATCTTTTTTTTTTCACAGCAAGTGTATGGATCAAGTTTCAGATCGATCGGATGAGGGGAAATGATATTTAGATAATTCCGTGACTGTGCGTGACCATGCGTGACTGTACGTGACTAAGTCAAAGTTAATCTTTTTTTCACAGCAAGTGTATGGACCAAGTTTCAGATCGGTCAGATGAGGGTAAATGACATTTGGATCACTCCGTGACTGTGCGTGACCATGCGTGACTGTGCGTGACTAAGTCAAAGTTAATCTTTTTTTTCACAGCAAGCGTATGGACCAAGTTTGAGATCGATCGGATGAGGGGAAATGACATTTAGAACACTGCGTGACTGTACGTGACCACGTGTGACTATGCATGACTACCCTAAAATTAGTGTGCAGTCACGACAAGACTATTCCAAGTTTCAGATCAATTGGATAAGGGGGAATGGGGTCCACCCATGGCAGACAGACAGATAGACAGACAGACAGAGAGTATGAGTTAAAGTTAAAAGAGTGTAAAAAGTGGTTTAATGACTTTCTTTCTGGTCGCACAAATACAAATGACATGAACATTCTTGACGGCCAGTTGAGATCAATAGATCCGAAAATGTCGAAAAAAAATCCACGATATGGTGTTGGCCGATCGAAGAGTAAAAGTGCGTGAGATTGTTGATGCCATATACATTTCATATGGCAGTGTGGTTTCGATTTAAAATGATCAGTTGAGTTTAACAAAGCGTTTGCTCTCAATTGACCATGAACGTAATCATGTGACAACTTCAAAATTCCATGAATTGGGCTACGAATTGGTACCTCATCCGCCTTATTCTCCGGATTTAGCCCCCAGTTATTATTTCCTATTTCCAAACCTAAAGTAATGGCTCGGTGGAAAGAGATTTAGCTCCAACGATGAAATTATTGACCAAAAATACCTATTTTATGGCCCTCGAAAAATCCTATTTTTAGGAAGGGATACATAAATTGGAGAAATGTTGGACTAAGTGTATTGAGCTAAAAGGAGATTATGTTAGAAAATATTTTTTTTTTTGCAAAAAAAAACTATGTTTCATTCTAAAACTCACGGACTTATTGATCCACCCTCGTACTTTTAAGTCAAATTGTCCTCAATGTTTGTTTAACTATTGTACGTAAATTTTTATAATATAAATTTTTGTTCCTTTTGTGGTTCCATTTCTTCAAAAATTTTCCTTTAGCCGTTGTTAATTTTGGACTAAGATTTCTTTCGATATCTAGTATCAATGTTGAAATAATTGAACACTATTTACCTGCATAAATTTTCTCCAATTACGGTTTGATTCCTACTCCATTTGTAGGGAGAACTGTCTCATTGTTTACTTTACAACGATACTGCCTTAAATTTATTCCACTCAACATTTCAAGATTAGCTTAATTTCTAGTCATAAATATTCATCTGCTTTTCAAAGTGCATTTATCAATATCTGAAACAAAAAATCTTAATTTTAATACATATATTCGACTATGATCAAGTTTATTACGAATTACTTAATCCTATAACCAATATTTTCACATACATAATAATAAAATGCTCATATTTATAAATGGGTGGTCTTTGGTTTTGTTCTGAATATTTCCAAGATGTTTTATTTTACTTGAGGATTAAAATTGCTGTATTTTAATTATAAAAAAATTTCAATGGAAATTGCAAAACTTCTCTTGAAATAAGAGAATTCATCTGGGCCAAAAGAAGCAGACAAAAAAAAACACTACTCGCATGTGTAATTATTTTTAATTATGCTGAATTTAAAGAACCATAAAATTATGATGAATTGCATATTAAATAAAAAGAATGAAAAATACATATAACTATAAATGCAAAGATCTGTTTAAATGTAAAAAATCGTTAATGCAACTTTTATGTGGCAACAAACATTACATTGTTTCATATGTAGTACGAATACAATTACGGATAAGTATCACCAATTGAAATATTTTTTCTACTCCAAACCAGTTAAAGGTATTATTAGTTTGTAATCATGTGTGTAACAAACAACAAAATTCTTAATTTATTGCTTAAGCAATTAAATCAGAAAATTTTTTGAGAATCTTTTTACCGAAATCTGCATTAATCTTTGAAAACTCTTGTTAGAAGGCATTCATAATAAAAATCACTGAAGTATTGTAGAGTATTTGTAAGCTCATAATACCGACATGTTTTAACCATCCTATATTGCTTACAATGAAAGATATTTAACAACCCTTACATTTTCATTTTTGTTTATTTTGAAACTACTGTTGCTGTGAAACTTTACTTCTCTATGCGGTCCCTTTTAAATTAACTTTGATATTAGAAATTTCAAGAATTTGAGTGTTTGATAAAGTTTGTCAGTAGAAACGGTATATTTTACTGCATTTATATGTTGCGCACTTAACGTATCTTTTAGATTGTTGCCACACACATACAAACACACTTACAGATATAAGTACAGACGTACCTATTTCATTAGAAAGGTTACGACTTTGTTGTATGTAATAATGAGGGGGAGTTAAAAAAGTAATAAATCTTGTTTGGTAAATTTTTTGGGTTGATTCACTGGCTGGTATACGTTGTCAAACTAGTTAAGTTAATGTGCTGATATTTAGTAAAATTTAATGAAGCAGACAAGTGGGAATTATTGACTTTCTAATGTTGAACATAAATTAAACATATACGACAAATTGAATTTAATGCTGATTCTGATGCTTTTGGGGTTAAAAAAAAATCAAAAAAACGTGTTTTTTTTTGATAGAATATTTTAGCTACACTTTTTATGTTTTTTTTTTTGCCTGGTAAGTCTTAGATAAAATTTTATGTTTACCAACCGTAATAAAAACGGACAATTGACATGTTTTCATAAGCATACAAAAAAACCTTTTTCTCTATCTGAAATAATATTTCAATTTATTTTACTAAACGGGAAATGTAAGGCCATTAAAGATTTCAGTTTTTTTTAATTATCAAGACTTTTTAATCAATATTATATTCATTTTTCAAAAAGCTAAGGATAATTTAAGCATGATAATAGAAAAATTTAGTTTTAATTACACTATGATGGTCGCTATGGTCATCTAGCAAAACAGTCGAAATTTAACATTCTATGGATAAGTTTTTTTAAAGAAAATTTTTCTAAAATTTTGAAGAGAATGCTCCACCGATTTAGTCATAACTTCAGAACGGTTCGACCAATTTTGTTATAAAATGTTACAACTATGCAGTGTATGTAGCAGTGTATGCAGCATTATGATTTAGTAATAAAAAATGTCATGTTTTGCCATTTCCAATTTTTTATGACTTTTGAAAATAAAAATATTTAAATTTTATGCAAAACAAAAATATTTCATCATTTCATTCTGAATAACTCCAAAACTTTCGAGTGTATAAAAAAATATTAGCATAATTTAAATAAAATGTTTGATGCTTTTTATAAGAAAATTGGTGAAGTTGTTCACAAGTTATGATAAAATCGGTGGAGAATCCTCCCAGAATTTAGGCAACTAAAGAAGACGTATCCATAAACTTTAAATTTCTTCAGGTTTTGTTGTTAAAGGATTATAACTCACCAAAAAAAAATATAGTGGTTATCAGGCGTCAATAAAAAATCTTAATTTTGTTGCATGGTGTTAGTAATCTGTTATCGTTATTTACTTATTTTAAAATTGAAATTGAAATTAGAAATTGAAGTAAACTTTTAAACTTAATAATTATTTTTCGGTTTTACAGCTTTTGACCAGCTTTAAATTAAATTAGCAGATTCCAGCCTTCGAAATTCGAGTGCAATTTCTAGAAAATTTTATCTTTTCATTAAATAAAAACCCTAAAGGTATGCTAATCAATTATAGCCAATTCGCAAATCAACACAAAAAACAAACTCACTCTTATTACAAGCACATTAACAAATTTAATAAACACACGCATAGCAGTATATAATTTTATGTACTCAAAATAAATGAAACAAATTTAAAAATCTGTAAATCTGCAAAATGGCTAAAAAGAAATACCTTTCAAATAATATACGTTTGTTCAAAATCGGGATTAAACGGTAGAGCAAAACATCGGTCACAAGAAATCGCCTGGCCTATTAATATTGTAGATTTACGTTAATTTACTAGCTCTGGTCGAAAAATAATAGAAAAATTTAGCTTTAATCACACTATGATGGGCTTAGAGTCCTCTAGAAAGAAAGACAGTCGAAATCTAAAATTCTGTGGATAAGTTTTTTTTTTAAGAAATGATTTCTAAAATTTTTAAGAGGATGCCCTAAAAACCATCAATGACTAGTTTTATTTACAGTATGATTTATGATATATGAATTAAAAAAAATAAACTCAATTTTGTTTTTCTCAAGTTATGATAAAATTGGCTGAGCTCCTCCCAGGTTTTAGACAATTAAAAAAAATTTATCCACGAAATTTTATATTTTGACTGTGTTGGTAAAAGATTATAAAAATTTTTGATTTTGTTGCATAGTGTTAGTAATCTGTTATTGTTGTTTCTCTCAAAAAAATTATTTACTTTTATTTGAAATTGAAATTAGAAATTGATGGAAACTCTTAAACTAAATAATTATTTTTCAATTACTCGTAGTTAAAGCCCCGCACTATCTAATTGTACTGTTAAAACCAGTTGACCAGCCTCTAATCAAATAACTTATTTTTTTAATTTATGTTAATTCAAGAATATTATTTATAGATACTTCGTCATTATTCAGACGAGCTGGCAAAATATTTTAAAATTTTCAACTTTATATTCATAAAGTCTCACATAATGTGAAAAAAAAAATATAACAAATTATTCATTATAACAATAACACAAATAATAATAATGTAATAAGTATATAATACTAATAGGCAAAGCGATTTCTTTTGGCCGATATAAAAATTTTATTTACAAACCGATTTTGACACAATCATACCTCATTTGAAAGGCACTTCTTTTCAGTTGTCCACCATATTTACAGATTTGCACCGCCTCGAACATTTTTTTTTTTTTTTAAGAAATGCTCATTTAAATTTTCTACAAACACATATATAAAACACATACTGTGTATGTTTAATATTAATATCAATGGCCCTATGAATTGGCTAAGATTGATTTGCTTACCTTTAGGCTCTTATAAAATTATTTATTAACAAACCCAATTATATATCTTCCGTGTGTTCAGCAAATATTTATAATGAAAGTTAATGAATTTTATTTAAAAATTTTATTTAATTGTGAATTGGCTAAAATTAATTTATTAAATAAAAAAATAAAATTTCCTAGAATTTGCACACGAATTTCGAAGGCTGGGCTCTGCTTGTTTATATTAAACACACACTTAATTATGTGGGCAGTTCCATGATAACCAGACCTGACAAAGAAAATAATGAAAAAATTTTCATTATTTCTGAACATAATCTCCTTTTAGCTCGGTACACTTTTCCCAGCGATATTCAATGGCTTTGAAGCACTGTTTATAGTAGGAACTGTCTAGCTCTTTAAAGTAGCCACCAACCGCAGACTTCATCTCTTCGTTGTTGGCAAATATTTTACCACCGAGTCATTTCGTTCAGCCGACGAACATACAATACCATTTCGTAGATTTTCTTTACCGTGACCATCTCAACTGCTCGACCACTACGTTGTTCGTCGTAGCGGCTCATAGGGCCTCGTTTAAACTCTGCCACCCAATATTTTGTAGTCGTAAACGAAGGAGCAAACTCCCCTAGAGTATAGTCTAGCTCGTCTTTAATATTGGTTGGACTGAGACCACTCAAATGAAAGTATGCAATTATATAACGGTGACTAATTTTTTACATGTTTTCAAATTCACGGAGATCGTTTATTTTTGATGGCTCAAAAAAAGAACTAAAAAACATGCCGCCTTGAAACTTAAAACGTTGTTTTATAAGATTGCCACTATTCACCAAAGATATTTTTTGGCGCCATCTATACGTCAGGTCAGGTTGTTCTGGGACCGCCGTCGTTCAGATTCCGAGACAAACCAAGATTTTTAGTTTCAGTGGGCCTAAAACGGTTTTTGAGACACTCCATATTCAGTTAGACCGGTTCTATTTTTAAAATTTTCAATTTCGACGTATTGTTTGCGTTTTCTTAGGTAATTATCAAATAAACTTAATGCATCTTAATAGATCTTACTAAATTGAAAGTCATCGCCTTTCTTAAAACTATGAGTATAAGTAAAATTTTGATTAAATTGGTAATTTTGTGCCGATTATGGCGATTTTAAAATAGAGCTTGCTTCAAAATCGTAAATCAGAAGAAGATAAGTTAAGTGTGAATGGATTAGGAAATATTTTTGCTTCAGTAATCAAGTTGTTTTTAAGACATTTCTATAAAACATTTGCAATTCGTGATGATACTTGGATTTCAGCTGCTTGTTGTGATTTTCCTATCAAAGATTATGATTTTTTGATAAAATACTTAAGCTTGAGGCCATTGTGATTCTGATTTATGTTTATTCCGAAATAATTATCACTCTCAGATTCAGTTATTAAATTTCCATCATAAAATAATATAAGACATTTTCTTTCTTGTCAAATATTGATGCAGTCATAGTTCCAATTTTTTGAAAACATTCGTTTATAGTTTCGTTAAAAGTAAGAAATATGATTAAATCAAATATTGATTTAATCATAGTTCTCTCAATAATCAAAATATTGCAAGAAGTGTAATATATATATGTCTTGCATCCGGTTGCTTGTGAATATTTCGATTATAGTCAATAAATTTAACGTGGTTTGTCGTAAGATTGAATCTGTCTTTTATAGATACTGTTGCGTACATTTAAACTAGTGCTTAATAAGTCATGGTGAATGTTATCTTTTTAGAATGACTTCACTTTTTATATGGGTTGATTGGTTTTGTCGTAAAGAAGGGACATATAAATAAATTTTTGATGTGATTTACGAAAAAACATTTTTGATAAAAAAAATCTATAATATTAATAGGCTAGGCGATTTTTTGTGACCGACGTTTTGTTCTACCGTTTTATCCCGATTTTGAACAAATGTATTTTATTTGAAAGCTATTTCTTTTTAGCCGTTTTGCAGATTTACAGATTTTTAAACATTTTCCTTTATTTTGAGTAAATTTCATTTATAGTTGCTACTGACACATACATAAAATTATACAATGCTATGTGAGTGTTTATTAAATTTGTTATTGTGTTTGTAATAAAAATGAGTTTGTTTTTTTGTATTGATTTGTGAATTGGCTATAATTGATTAGCATACCTTTAGGGTCTTTATTTAATGAAAAAATAAAATTTTCTAGAATTTGCACTCGAATTTCGAGGGCTGGAATCTGCTAGTACAAATAAAATTAAAAACAACAACCAAAAACCAAAAAAAATATGTAAGAAAATTATAGTCGGTCTAGACCGATTACACGATACCCTATACCAGTGCTTAGAGGCCCTATCTGTTAGGTGCAGCTAATTAGATATAGGAAATAAGCATTAACCAAAATTTAAGTGGCATTGTTATTAATTTTTGCCTTGGATATGAAAAAGTTCATATCGGATGCTATATATATATATATGTGGGGACTAGGTCGAAATTTGCACCGATCCTGACCATATTTGGTAAAGTTACTTCTATTTTGAAACAATATATACAAACTAAATTTGAGGAAAATCTGTGCAATATTTTTGGTTTTTGATAGATTTAAGTGAAAATCGGGAAGCAGCTTTATATGGGGGCTATGACAAAGAATTGCCATATGGGGTTTATTTTTTGACAACTGATAAATTAATGTAATAAACACACACAAACCTAATTTGACCGAGATCTATATGAGAATTTGGATCTTATGGAAATTTAAGTCGATTTAATGGTCATTTGTATGAGGACTAGGTCTGAACATGGACCGAATTTCACCAATTTCAGTATCGTTCATCCTATCGCTAAATTCCATCAAAATATATTCAAATTTGCTAACTGTAATTTGATCACAAAGTTTATATGGACACAGACAGATGGACAGACTTACGGTCGGACATCGCTAATCGGCTCTGAAAGTGATTCTGAGTCGATTGGTATAGGTAAAATTTTTTTTGGTAGTTACAAACATCAGCACAAAGTCATTATACCCGGACCAGATAATGGTATAGGGTATAATAATTTTACTGGAAAATTCGAGAAGGATGGTGTTCAAATCACCCCAAACCATTGTCCTATGAAATTTTTTTAATGAGCTTAGGAATAAAATAAATTCATTCTACCCAAAGGATGAGCCTATAAAGAAAAAATTTCAGTTGGAATTTTAAAAATTTAAGATAAATAACATAAAAATAAAATTTGACACAAAATTATTTAACTGAAAAATTGGATTGAGGATTGAGGTAGAAAGAAGTCCTGGAAGTGTGGTCCTAGTAAAAATTTTGTGATGGGATTTGAAAAAAAAAAAAAAAAATATTCTACTATAAGTACCGTAGGATCGGTGGTTCAAACTTCCCAAATCTGCTGAAAGGTTCGTTAAATCATTCCTAACCATTGAAAATCAAAAAATTCGCACTTTTTATTAGAAAACAGATTAAATTTTTAAAGGTCAAATACTGCTCTGTGCATCATTCCATTTGTTTTTAGACGGCATACTCTTTTATTTAGTCGTAGTTCTGGTCACAGTTAAAATTGTGACAGTTTACATTTTTTGGTTGTTCTTGTTATGTTGAATTATTAAATTATTATTCGATCGCATTTATTATATGGTCAGAAAATAATGCCGTTTTCTTTTCTGACAAAAAAGTTTGCCCTTTTTTTGCCCTTTTTTGGAAAAGTGTATTTTTTTATACATTCTGAATTAAGAGCAACCTTATATTACATATTAATCGAAAGGTCTCAAACTGCTGTGTTCATAAATGCAAAAAATTTTGATTATTATCCTCTTGGAAGTCATAGGGTGAAAATATTCAAAAAAGGGGAACAATGGGGAAATATTCTCACACTATGACCTGAAAGAAGTCAATGGCTGGAATTTTTTGTGATTTACGATGGCTCCACTTTGAGACCTATCGATTGATGTATGTTGCTTTTAATTCAGAATATACATTACACGGCGTTTTTCTGGGTCGCTGATTACGAATCTGGCATTAAATTTAAAAAATTAAAAATGGCGGATCTAATATGGCGGACCATTTTTGTTGGTTTTATTAAAAACATCGGATATACATCTATTATAACAAGCCATCTTAATTTTTCAAAAGCTATTCCGATAAATTTTTCAACAACTAATCAGCCAAATTGGATCCGTTTATTTGAATTTAAAAAATCCGACTTTCAATTCATAATCAGCGACCGCAAAAACCTTTGAGTAACGATTTTAAAACAAATCTGGTCAATTAAAAAAAAGCTAATCCGCCATATTGGATCCGCCATTTTGGATTTTTAAATCTAATACCAGATTCGTAATCAGCGACCCCGAAAACCCCTGATGACAAGTTCCAAGTAAGTTAGACCAATTGCAGAAAAGTTTGTCACATCGAATCCTTTTTTACTTCTTTTTTTTATCAAAAGTGTCTACTTTGAAGCTAATTTCTGACAAAACTAAAGCAGTTAGAAAGCTGCGGTTTGCTGCATAAGAATCACCGAGAAAGTTAAAATCGATTTTTTTCGATCCATAGGTCATTTTTAACTTTCCCTGTCACATATGTATTTTCCAATGACTTTAATTTAAAACAGATGAAGCCAAAATGAAACCGATGGCGCATAAAATATAAAAAAAAGTGATTTCGCTTGAAATCTGGAGAAAACACAATTAATTTTTTTTTAACATTAATAAATAGACAATTAAATTCCAAGTCAGTGTCGAAATATGCAAATATGTTAAACCATTTTGACTCTGAACATAGTCTGAAATTTGGCAATTATGTTATTTTCTTTAGAGAAGTTCACTATATTCGAATGTTCTGCATCACTTAGGACTACAAAGGAGAGTAAAGAGAAAATTTGCCTTGTGTCCTCAAGTCTGCCAAGAACGTTCAAATGAGAGTTTGAAAAAAAATAATATTTTTAATATCATGGTCGAACATTTTTGGAATCATTGTCTGGTGGGTGAGAAATTCTAAGTTCTAAGGGTTTGGCGGTCTCAGCAAAATCTTTTTTTATAACCTTTTATATTTTTTCTATATTTTGAAATATGTTTGCTTAGTTTTGCGGCAATAACTCAAGAACCGTTGATGATTTCTCATTTCAACGATGTAGCTAAGGCTTAAATAAATAATTTTGAACATTACTTGGAATTTCCCAACCCCAAGACAATGACAGTGAAATTGTCCACAGTGTAATTTACTATTTTCCAACTAGAATTTGATTCCAATTTATTTTAATTTTCAATAAATTAAGTAAAATTTAAGAATATCATAATTTGGCTCCTGGTTTAATTTAGTTTCTTGCAACATTTGGCTTCAATCTCCTTTGATTTGATTTCAATTTATTTTAGTTTTCAATAAATTAAGTAAAATTTAAGAATATCATAATTTGGCTCCTGGTTTAATTTAGTTTCTTGCAACATTTGGCTTCAATCTCCTTCCTTAAAAGTCTTGGTTAACTTCTCCTCTTTATATCTATTATAAGGTAGCTCTCCTTTCATTCTGCACCTACAAATCTAGTGCAATCTGACGAACATAACTCATAAATATAAATCTAAATAAGGGTGACGTGTTTTTGTTATTGCAGAAACAAAAAATTAAAAAAAAAAATATATATATGAATGAACACGTTTTAATAATATTTGCACATACAATTGCATACAGGATACGAGGAAAAAGGAGAATTTATTTAAAAGACTGCCAGAAGTCGTCGAGTGGGATTAATACGGATAATGAAGTACAGTGAAAGCAAAAACGTCAAGGATATGACAGAAGATTTAAATGCTTCAACATAATTGCGTATTTTGTCCTTTAAGGAGAGTTTTCACTGTTTGTGTTTATATGTTGATATTTATGTTTTCCTGTATTATATTCCTCCAGCGATTGTAATAGCAACTAATTGTCTGCGTAATGAGGCAATGACCTTTTACCAGAGGAAAAAGTTTATAAATTATAAGTGTTTTCTATGTTAAGGAAATTTTAAATTATAAACTTGGAAAATATTTTGATGAGAGCATAAGAAGTTCTTAGAAACTTGATACATGCGGTAGAATAAGTAAATAAAAAAAATAAAATGGTTCTTTAAAATATGATTATTTAAAATCATGATTTAAACAAAGTTAAAATTAATTTAATAAAGAAAAGTCAATCGTAGGAAGAGAAATCGCAACTTTATGGCCTGAGAGATTTAAAGCTTAGCCTTTTTTTTTTTATCGTATTTGCGAAAATCATTTTCCATAATGGTCGTTCTCTTTAAGCTTTTTAATTCCCATAATTCCTATTCGCTTTATCCTTAAAAATATAAGAATATAATTGCACACTTAACACGAACTCATTTCATGTCAAGAAAACAGTTTCACTTTTCATTATCCATTCTAGACACATCATCCATAATAGATAAACGCCAGGGTCCAAACAATAATATTTATTACATCTTTGTTTATGAAATTTTATCAGGAAAACAATTTTAATCATTGTTTATACACGCAGATACTCTAAACGACAAGGACAAATAATAAAGACAAACATCAATTTGAAAATAAAAACCAAAGTAGCTGAAAATCCTAAAATCCTGTTAAAATACAATTTCAAGTGTTTATGATAGACACAGAGTAATGAAAGTAATCCCAGCCATGCATACTTCTAAGTAAATATTGAGGTGTACGAGAATGACTAAATAATGAATACAATGGAGCACTATATAGATTGCAATGAATAATAAAAGCTGTCATAGAAATTATAACAGAGTTTTTTTTTGTGGTAAAGTTGTGGTGTATTTACATTTTTTTGTGGTAAAGTTGTGGTGTATTTACATGTCTGAGAGATGTATTTCCTTTGTTTTTATTTTGAGCTCTAGGTGTCAAGCAAGTACGACGAAGGATATTTGTTTTGGAAAATGGAGTAAATGAAAGGTACACATTTTATCTAAGGTTGCCAGATAATGCCAACTATACGATAACTGGAAATTTAAAATTATTTTTTAAATAAAATGCAGTGAAGTGAAAAATATCCTTTACTAGTACTCTGCATCTGGTAAAAAACTGCATCATATACAATGGTTGTCATAGTTTTAAAATTTTTCCCATTTCAAAGACTTAAAAAATATTTCTTTATATGTATATTACCAAAAAAAAAATATTTGTTGCAAGAGTCAAAAGTTCGTAATAGATTAAAAACTGAAACCATGTTGAAAATCGTATGATAAGTTATAACGGACTTGTTATCCCATCAAGTATCAACAAGAACCATATATAGATGAGGATGTGCAAAGTGCAATTTGGTCGCCATGAAACTGATAATGCAAGAGTGCACAGATCTAAGAATGTTCATTTGAACATCGATCACATATATGAACAAGAGTGGAAGATCTCAGAATACTCATTTGGCATAGCATTGAACATGGATCACAGTTATGAAGAAGAAGTTACGATAAACAGCCATTTTCACGGTTGACAAATATTTACTAAAAAGAGTTTAAAAACGTAATATCGAAAAAAATTTTTAGGAGAAAATTCATATGAAAGTGGAATTGTTAAAAAAAGCAATATATTATATATTATAATTTAAAAAATAA
>OY821518.1:11814099-11866599 GCA_963682025.1 Cordilura impudica
TTAAAATTAAAAATTAAAAATTAAAAATTAAAAATTAAAAATTAAAAATTAAAAAATTAAAAATTAAAAATTAAAAATTAAAAATTAAAAATTAAAAATTAAAAATTAAAATTAAAATTAAAATTAAAAATTAAAAATAAAAATTAAAAAATAAAAATTAAAAATAAAAAATAAAAAAATAACAATAAACAATAAAAAATAAAAATTAAAAATGAAAATAAAAATGAAAAATAAAAAATTAAATATTAAAAATGAAAAATAGATATTTAAAATAAAAATAAAAAATGAAAAATAAAGAAAGAAAAATAAAAAAATGAAAAATTGGAAAATAAAAAAATTAAAATGAAAAAAAAAATTAAAAATTAAAAATGAAAAATAAAAAAGGATTAAAAACAAGTATGAAAATTATAGTCGATCTAGACCGACAATATGATACCTTATACTATGGTTTAGGGCAGTGAAGCCGTACCAAGCACGCTGGTGCTCGGTTTGTTATATGTATACAGCCGAACGAAACAAAATACTCACCAAAGAGTAAAAGTAAACAACAATTTCATTCAGTCTTATGAAAGCTTTTGAACAAAGCAAGTCTATGTCGCATTGCCTTTTAAAATTCATATATATATTTTTTTTAATAGGTACACAGAGAATATTTTGTTTAAAAGAAACCAAAAATGTTGAGAAAATTTCGAAGACTTGATAAAACTAAATTACGCAAATCAGTTGAATCTGCTGTAAATTAAACATTTTCTATAAATTACATACGTCGCCTCCATTTGACAACATTATAGCTGTCTTTTATGCATCTTTTTTTTTAATTTTAAAAAATATCCATAAAATAAGTTTTTTTAGTTTTTGGTAACATACCACTTATTAACCTTTGAAATTTCTTATCTTTTTAAGTTTTGCTATTTTTTTTTCCTTTTTTAAAGAATTGAATTACTTATTATTACTTATTTGATTTAATAAACTTCAAACTTATGGATAAAGGAGATTAAATGTTCTTCACATATATTTTTACATTTTCAGAATGTAAGATTTAAAATTTTAAAACAACAAAATATATTTAAAATTTTACCATTTTTTTTTTTTTTTTTCGTTTATTGATTACTAATAAAATATAATACAATATAATAAACAATAGTTAACAAAATATATTTTTGGTATATACAATGCCCCTTGATAGAGTACTCTAGTATTATAAATATGGTAAAAATGATTTTGACAAATAAATATTGGTATTTCTTATTACATATGAAGCATATATCATTATAATAAATTTTTTTTTTTTTTATTGCAATGAAAAGTTTAAAAAAACATTGCTTTTGTAAGAAGGGTTAAAATGGGTCAAGAGTTAAAAACGGAAGATTTATTTTTTATTCCGATAACCACCAAAACTTTTTGGTTTTTGATTCTTCAAAGGAATTTAAATCTCTTCTTGATATGTTTGTATCATATTTAATATTCAAATTTGATGTTGCAGTCCACTGCTTTTATATTTGCCCGTCTATAATTATGGTAAAAGATGGGTATGCCATGTTCATTTTGTATTAAATGTTTTTTGTCAAGGAAAATAAAGGCTTCAGGCGGAACAAATCCATTCTGTAAACTGCTAATAATATATCCTTCATGTATGTAATAAGGAGCCATTATACGATTATTATCAATACATTGGGTACATCTTAATATATTATTTCTAATAAGCGTAATTATAAAATTATCTATTCTGATAATGTTAGCCTGGTTGTACAATTTTTTATTAGATACATAATAATATAATAATTAGATACATAATAATATAATAATATAATTGCTTTCTGGAGATCTGTAAAGCGATGTACATGTTCTTAAACATTTCCTTTCAAAAAGTCTAATTTTTTCCATGTTTGATGGTGATATGTTAAACCATATTGGACAACCATATGTTATTATTGGTCTTATTAAGGACTGATACATTAATATTTTAATTTTTGAACTCACATATTTAGAGTAAAACAGTGATCTATATATAAAGAAGGCATTTCTTGCTTTTGTAATTATTTCCTTAACGTGTTGATTAAAATACAAAAACTTGTCTAAATAGACACCTAAGTATTTAACTATTTCCCTATTAGGAATGTTACAACTGAACGTGTTGGACTTGATTTGAAATTCTTTCCAGTTTTTTCTAATGTTATGGTTGCATTTATCAACTGGTGGTCTGAAGAGTGTTGTTTCACATTTTTGTGCGTTAATTCTCATATTCCAATTAGTTGCGTAACTTTCAACTTTATTGTATTGTTTTTGGAGATTTTCATTAATACTTTGGACTTTATCATCAGCGCACTGTGGCTCAAATTTTGATTTCATTGGCCAAAAGTCAAATTTTTTTTTGTCATCGATTTTTAAAATTTTTACTCCTTTTTGTAGCTTATATATCCAGATTAAGGTAGCCAAAAAATTAGGTTAAACTATTGATAATTGTGGGCGTGGCATGCTGTCAAACTCAACTGTTTTTTTTAATTCAGCAAAAGGTGTTTTTTTTTTGTTTTTTATCAAAAATAAATGGTTACTACTCGCAAGCTATCATCGATATTGGCCTGCGGTCTTTTTTATAATGTTAGTAGGATTATAGTCTTTAGTTTTTGTAAGTAGTCACAGTTCTAACGTTTGATATTAGGGGCGTTATGAAATATTTATGAAACCACTATATTTTTCTCAAATTTAAACTTTAGTGGAATAGAACTTCTAAAGGAAGTAAGGGAACAAGAAACGTATACCACCCGGAGAAAGGCGAATGTATCCTGTTTAACCCTATATATACTTTTGCACCCCCCACGAGCCCCCGGTAGAACACTTTTTTCATTTTAATGAAATTACTCTAAAAAAATTACTCTAAAAAAAATTTTGTTTTTTTACTTTAGACTACGTAAAAGTAAAATAATTAAATAAAATACCTGCGAAAGGGTTTATTGGCTTTGTTTTGATCAGCAAAAAAATAAGTCATAAAATGATCACAATAGGTTCTACAGTAAACAAATGATCTCTTTCTTAATTTACCTGTTGTCAAATTTAAGGGTCAACCAAAGTCATAAACAATTTTATAAGTTTGTCAATAATCGCGGCACTAAACCACTAAAGATAAAAAACCACCCCATATTGGCGAGAAACTAATTAGTTTTACCTGATATTGAAGTCTGGATAACAAGTGCAGTTTTGTTCAATTTAAGTACTACCTGCTATGAAATTAAAGATCAATGTGTGAATAACATGTACCTAAAAATGTATAAAATGACGGATTCTATAAGGGATTACTCAATAATAAGTTAATACTTCAAGTGTACGGACGTATATTCGCAAGTGATAAAAAGTGATAAAAAAGTGATAACAGACGCAAATAAAAATATTGAGAAAAATATGGAGAACTTTAGTTATAAAGAACTGGCCGAAGAGTATTTTCGAAACAAAAACCAGGAAGATGTTCTTAGTTCCGTTAAAATAAAATTAAACTTAAATTCGTCTAGTACCGAAATACAAGAGCAATTATCTAATTTCGTCAAAGTACTAAAAAAACGATTGAAAGAAGTTAACTACTGTAAACAAAAGTTTTATAATAAAAGTGCAAACTGGTTAGAAGGCCAACTTAATGTTGGTGGAGAAACAGCAAAGCTAGATAAGGCTGGAAGACCACGCAAATCATTGGACAACTGCAGCGATAGATCTAAGAGGCGGAAACTTAAAAATTTTAACGAGGAAATTGGTTCTACAAATATAAAAGAATCTTTTCTACATCAATTACGAGCACAAAACCAATTAACAAAAGTGGATATCATTGAAAAAACTTGTAATGCTAGTCCAGTGAGAACAAAGCGAATTCTTAAAAGTATACCAACTCCGAGCGATGCAAAACAGTTCACAAATGAGGAGGCATTAGCATTATTTCTGGATTTGAAATTAACAAAACACCAATATATTCAGCTCAGATTGCGTGCGATTGAAAAAGGCTCAAATATGTATCCAGCATATCATCACATAACAGCTGCTAAAATAGACTGTTTGCCATCAAAGGACACTATTACAATCACACCAATTTCGGCAGAAGTACAACTACAATCTTTACTTGATCACACAGCCAAACGCTTGCTACAATCAATAACAGGAACTGAGTTAAAGAAATATGGAAACACAAAGTTAATTCTATTTTGTAAATGGGGATGTGATGGTTCTTCGGGACAAAAACAATACAAACAAGTTGTATGTGAAAATATTTCGGACTCAGATATGTTCATGGTATCATTTGTACCATTGCGATTGAAAAAGATTTTGGAAGATTCGGAGCCTTCGAGTAGTACAACGCAAACAATGGATATTTGGAAAAATGAGACACCATCTTCTACGAAATACTGCAGGCCAATCAAATTTGAATTCAAAAAAGAAAGTCATGATGCCATTAACAAAGAAGTTAGTGATATCAAGGCCCAAATAGCAACACTACAGCCATTACAATTACAGTTAGATGGGCAGCAAATTGAAGTAAGCTACCAATTAGTGCTGACAATGATAGATGGAAAAGTAGGTCAGGCTTTGACTAACACGAAGGCTGCATCCAGCTGCATTATATGCCAAGCAACATCAAGCCAATTAAACCAAGTCCCGACAAAATCATTCGATAATACCGATGCCTCCGAATTTGGATTATCACCACTACATGCAAGAATACGACTTATGGAACACATACTAAAAATCAGTTATGATTTGGATTTCGGGCCTTCAGGATCAATAAGAAACAACGAAACCAACAAAGAGTTAAGAAGTTCAAAAAAGAAACATGTTCAAGATGAATATCGCAAATTTGGATTGATTATAGATCAGCCAAAACAAGGGTCAGGCAATACAAATGATGGCAATACCGCAAGAAGATTCTTTTCAGATCCAGAAACAGCATCTGAAATAACAGGAGTGGATTTAAACCTTATTTTCAGATTTAAAATAATCCTAGAAGTACTTGCGTGCAATGAAGAAATTGACTCTAGAAAATTTGGAGATTATGCTAAGGAAACTGCAAAAATATATACAACCAACTACCCATGGAGAAATATGTCTGCAACAGTCCACAAAATCCTTTATCATGGAGAAGATGTCATTAAATATCATTTGGTGCCACTTGGAGATCTATCAGAGGAGGCTCAGGAAAAAAGGAACAAGGATTACAGATTTTATAGACAGCACAATACTAGAAAAATGTCACGAAATTCCACAAATGAAGATCTATTTAATATATTATTGGCAACGTCAGATCCGTTCATCTCCAGTATTCGAAATCAATGGAAAGTGGAACATCGGGATTTAGATGAAGAAGCCAAAAAACTACTAAAGAACAGAAATAGCACAGAACAAAATATGGAATATTTGCAATCAATATTTGAGTCTAATGAATAATAATTATAATTGCCTTTCATTGTTATTTAAGTACGAAAAACATAGTATTAGTAAAAAATAATAATAAACAGAACCTACCATTGTTACAAATGCTATTTAAATCTATTGCAGTTTTTATTCTTAAAAGGTTTCCCACATATGAATGCAATGTTTTAATAGATAAGAAAGATTCAAAAAATAAGAACCCATATTTTCATATCAAAATTAAAAAAAAAAATTAGAATCATTGCGCTAATGTTTAGCAGATTTATTTAGCTAGTGTAACAAATTAGGCAGCAAACACTAATAAATTTTTCTGTAGTAATAATAATATTCCTTGAGTGTCAGCAAATTGCAAATTTGATAGCAAACATTTTTAATTTTTTAGTAATACTAGTTAAATTTCTAGTGAATTTTACTATTTTGTTGCGTGTAAAAATTTTTTTGAGTGTAAAAATTTTTTTGAGTGTAAGCATTAAAAAAATTTCATTATTACAAAAAATGTTTATAATAATTATTTAACTCCAAATATGACACTTTCTAATAAATAAAAATAAATAAAAAAAAACATATATCACGCTAAAAGTTAAAAAAAATCAAAAGTTAAACTTTGACCTAGAATTCCTTAAAAAGTACTCAATCAATTTAAATGAAATTCACACTGAGTCAAGATCAACTATCTGTCTATCTATTAAAAAAAACAGTACTAAAATATTTTGATCGGTTCAAAAGTTACAGAATTTTGGCCAATGAAAAATGATTTTCAGCCACTGTGCAGCGTGGTATATAATAATATCATCTGCAAATGAGATTATATTATCTATATTAGATAAAAGATCCATTATGTATAAATTGAATAGAATGGGATAGTTTACAGTTCCCTGTTGTAGTCCATTAGAAATCAAAAATTTGTTTTTGCTTGTTTTATTTTGGTAATAAATTATAATAATAAATATATTATTATATTATTATATAAATTATATTATATAAGTTATATTATTATCCATACACTGTCGAATGCTTTTTCCATGTCAATAAGGCAAGCACCCGTGCAATGTTTCTTATTCCAATTCCAATTTATAAATGAAGTAAGCTCATGAATAGCGTTAACCGTAGAGTGCTTGTATTTAAAGCCGAATTGTTTTTCGCTTTTTATATTTTTATTTACACAAAATTTGTTAATGTTGTTGTTAATGCATATTTCAAAAACTTTGCTAATATTTGGTAATAGGCTTATTGGACGAAAATTTTTTGGGTTATTGGGTTCCTTATCTTTTTTTGGCAGTAGCACTACTTTTGCAGTTTTCCATTTTACTGGAAAATATGAATTGTTAAGCATATTATTAAATAATTTGCAATAGTCGTTGATCATTATTTGTGGGAATTTTTTTAGTAATATATTTGGTATATTATCAATTCCAGAGGATAGTTTGTTCCTTAAACTAGAAAAAATATATGATAATTTGTTGTTTGTTATAAGAACATCATTAGTTTGTGTTTCGTCTAAATTATCTGATAGTCTTGTTTCATTAAAGTTAGTAAATGTGGTTTTATTGTTTTCGAATACCGATTTTATATCTAAAAACCTATTAAAAATCTCACTAACTTGGGTATGTACAATGTTTTCTGGATTAATCTCTTTTTGAGCATGAACTGACTCCAAAAACGCACCTATAGTATCTAACATATGAACTTGATCTTCTACTATATAATTATTGGAAACATTCTTTTTTAGGCTTTGAGGGTTTATTCCAGCGTTGCTTAACAAGAATTCAGAGTTTTCTGGAATTTTTATTTCCTGAAGATTTAAGGGTGTGAACTTTTTAAAATTTTTTTTAATTTGACCGAACATAGTTTTGGAATCCTTAGGATCAATATTTTTAAGTTTTTCACGAATTTGACCATTAATAATTATTGTAAAGTTTTCTGTTATAAGCTTTTTAATCATTTTCAATTTACTTAGCTATATTTAGAGTGGTTTCAGTTAGGGTATGTTCTAACCTATTGTGTTTCTTGATTATATTTTACCATATTCTACGTGAACTCAGCTATTTTCCCTTTTAGCCTTTCATAAACACATTCATACAAAATCTACACAAACCCATTTAATATCGGCATTGTGTTACGTCCATGGATTTCGATCAGTGTAGTACAACTGACACTTGCTCATAAACACTAATCCTAAGTCAATTCTCTCGATGGCCACCACTGGTTTAGAGACCCTATATTTCGGTCCAACTAATTCGATATAGGAAATAAGCATAAACCAAATTTGAGTGTTATTGTTATTAATTTTTTTGCTGCAAATATGAAAAAGTTCACATCGGGTGCTATATTTATATGGGGGACTAGGTCGAAAAATGGACTGATCTTGACCATATTTGGTAAAGTAACTTATATTTAGAAAGCATATAAACAAACCAAATTTGAGAAAAATCTGTGCAATATTTTATTTTTGATAGACTTAAGTGAAGATCGGGAAGCAGCTTATATGGGACCTATGACTAAGCATTGTCCTATAGGGACTATTTTTGGACTACTGATTAATGGATATAATAAACACATACAAACCCAATTTGACTGAGATCTATATTATAATTTAGATCTTATGGCACTTCATGTCGGTTTCATAGCGGTCATTTGTATGGGGGCTAAGTCTGAACATTGACCGAATTTCACCAATTTCAATAGCGATCATCCGATGGCCGATGAAAGCTTATATACCAAATTTCATCAAAATATATACATATTTGCGACCAGTAGTTTGATTACAAGCTATACATGGACACACAGACGGACGGACGGACATTGTTAAATCGACTCAGAAAGTGATTCTGAGTCGATCGTTATAAGATAAGATGGGTCTAGGTCAAATATTTTTGGTAGTTACAAACAGCAGCACAAAGTCATTATACCCAAACCACATAGTGGTATAGGGTATAATTAACCGCTTGAAATAATAAATCTATAATATAACAAGTAAGAAAATTATAGTCGGTCTAGACCGACTATACGATACCCTATACCATGCGTTTAGAAACTCTATCTCTTAGGCCCAACTATTTGGACATAGAAAATAAGCAAAAACCAAATTTGTGTGGGATTTTTATTAATTTTTTTGGTTGCAGATATGAAAAAGTTCATATCGGATGATATATCTATATGGGGACTAGGTCCAAAAATGGACCGATCCTGATCATGTTTGGTAAAGTCTCTTTTATTTTGCAGAAATATATACAAACAAAATTTGAGAAGAATCAGTGCAATATTTTTGTTTTTTAATAGATTTAAGTGAAGATAGGAAAGCAGCTCTATATGGGGCCAAAGGGATCATTTTTGGACTACTCATTAATGGATGTAATGAACGCATACAAACCCAATTTGAATAAGATCTATATGACAATTTGGATCTTATGGCAATTTATGTCGATTTCATAGGGGTAATTTGTATGGGGGCTAGGTCTGAACATGGACCGATTCTCACCAATTTCAATAGCGGTCATCCCATGGCCGATAAAAGCCTACATACCAAATTTCATCAAAATATATTCATATTTGCGACCTGCAGTTTGATTACAAGCTTTACATGGACACACAGACGGACGGACGGACGGACGGACGGACGGACGGACGGACGGACGGACATTGTTAAATCAACTCAGAAAGTGATTCTGATTCGATCGGTATAATTAAAGATGGGTCTAGGTCAAATATTTTTGGTTGTTACAAACAGCAGCACAAAGTCGTTATACCCAAGCCACATAGTGGTATAGGGTATAAAAATAGGCTAGGCGATTTCTTGTGAACGATGTTTTGTTCTACCGTTTTACTCCGATTTTGACCGAACGTATATTATTTGAAAGGTATTTCTTTTTCTCCGTTTTGAACATTTACAGATTTTTAAATTTGTTCCCTTTTTTTGAGTAAATTGCATTTAAAGTTGCTACAACACATACATAAAATCATACATATGCTATGTGTGTTTTATGAAATTTGTAAATGTGTTTGTTAATGAGATTGTTATCTTTGTAATAAATAATAAACCATAAAAGTGTTGGTTTGTGAATTGGCTAAGTAGAAAAATAACTCAAATTTCGAGCGCTGTAATCTGCTAGTAATAATAAATATTTTTATGTTAGCAGAACCCCTGCAGTTGATTGCTATAGGTGATACGTAGATGACGCTTTCTGTTTGATTTTAAAACAGTGCCATAAAAAAATCTTTAATTACTAGATGTTTACGCATCTCTCCAGTGATCGGACTCACATGATTTTTTTTTTATAAGAATTTTTGTTTTCTTTCTTTTTAGGTTAAGAGAGAATAAATAATAATAAAACGGTAAATTACAAATATTTACTAAAAACACCCGAAATAAAAACTTGATCTAAAAATTCTAAATGTACACTTTCCTTTGAAACAAACTGTATGAACATTGTTTTATCCAAAGAAATTTCACCTTTAGAAAATTTTCACTGATAAATTATAGCCATCTGGTAGCACTTTATGTGTCATAGAATATTTTGCAACACTTAACAGTATTCTGACCTTCTTCAACCATAACTCCTCAATACCCCGACATCAGCGTCCTTATCACACTCTGATTATAACGACAAAATGCTTAACGAGCTTCTGTGCGAACATTGTGATTTTTAATGTCACCTGAAAGGCGCTTGAGACTTTTACCGTTACGTCAATGTTTTTTTATAGGGTTAACATTGCTTCAATACAAATTTATCTATGGAATAACAGCCGACTATGAAAGTTAGTGTGTATGTATAGTATATGTATGTATGTGTGTGTGTGTCCACTTGGTTAGCAAATGTAATGAATGCTACTACGTATAGAACATTTTGTAAAACTTTATGATATTTAAGATAGTTAAGAGTTTTAAAAGAGTTTCTTATTTAATTTGTTAATAACTGAAGGATACTATTGAAAATATGCCGTAATTCTAGGTAAACTATAATATAATTATAGTGAAAAAATTACTTTTATTTTTGTAAATTAAGATTTTCCAAACTGAAGGCTGATACATAATTAATTATCTTAAGGAAGAAAATTATGAGAAAATATAATTAAATTTTATATTAGAATATTTGTCTTCATTTGCGGACAAAACCTTTAAACTACTACTTACGTCAGGTGTGGTTTTATCTTTATGCTCTGTAACAAATGTCAGTTAAAACTCAACATTGTTGTTAAAAAGCGGTTACTACATTCTCCATAAAAATAAGTAAAAATGTATGTCATATATAACGACTAAAAAAACGACTACAATATTGTTAGAACAACCAACAAAACAATAAAAACACTCAAGAAAAAAACTTCAGAACTTTGGAAGTTGCGTTTGTTCTTTTTTTTACTCTATACCACTATGTGGTTTGGGTATGATGACTTTGTGCTGCTGTTTGTAACTACCAAAAATATTTGACCTAGATCCATCTTTTATTATACCGATCGAATCAGAATCACTATCTGATTCGATTTAACGATGTCCGTCCGTCCGTCCGTCTGTGTGTCCATGTAAAGCTTGTAATCAAACTGCAGGTCGCAAATATGAATATATTTTGATAAAATTTGGTATATAAGCTTTTTGCGGCCATGAACGCTATTGGTGAGAATCGGTCCATGTTCAGACCTAGCCCCCATACAAATGACCCCTATGAAATCAACATAAATTGCCATAAGATCCAAATTATCATATAAATCTTAGTCAAATTGGGTTTGTATTTGTATGTGTTTATTACATCCATTAATCAGTAGTCCAAAAATGATCCCCATGGGACAAATCTTAGTCATAGGTCCCATATAGAGCTGCTTCCCGATCTTCACCTAAATCTATCAAAAAACAAAAATATTGCACTGATTCTTCTCAAATTGTGTTTGTATATATTTTTGCAAAATACAAGAGACTTTATCAAACATGGTCAGGGTCGGTCCATTTTTGGGCCTAGTCCCCATATAGATATATCATCCGATATGAACTTTATCATATCTACAGCCAAAAAAATTAATAAAAAATCCCACTCAAATTTGATTTCTGCTTATTTTCTATATCCAGTTAGTTGGGCCTGAGAGATAGGGTCTCTAAACGCATGGTATAGGGTATCATGTAGTCGGTCTAGACCGACTATAATTTTCTTACTTGTTTTTTTTTGTTATTTAATATACATATATCTGAAAAAGAATAAAAAAGTAAGTTATAAAAATAACGCGTCAATTCAATAAAAGTTTGTTTTCTAATTATTTTATTTTACTAAAATATACGATCTTTGCTCAGCTATTTTTCCAATAATTGTCAAGAAATAGTTATTTTACATTTTCGCATAGTAAAATATGTACAATTACAGTAAAAAATTAACTACTACTGTAAGTTACACGAATGACGTACAGTTAGTTACTCTTAAAATTTTCTGAGTGTACCGATCTGAAAAAGTTCATATCGGAATCATATATCAGAATTAAGATATTTTAAGCAAATTCGTCGTAAGTTCGATTTCTTACAAAATTTTTTGTATAAACAATACATACTCAATATTGAAAATTACATAAAATCTCTTTTGTCTGCATTTTGGCGTTATATTAAAATTAAACGTAAAAGTACCGGATATCCCGCTAATATGATTAACAACAATGAGGTTTCAATGACTAACGATCAATCAAGTAATTTATTTGCAAAATTTTTCAAATATACTTTTTCTAAATCCAGTAACTTTGACATTCACATAGTGGAACCTTCTTCCATCATAGAATTCAATACCAGCAATTTTATTCAAAAAATATATGCGATCTTTAGTAGGTCCTATTCGAGGTCTTTTTATTTTTAAATAGTTGGAAAAATTGCTGTTGTGCCAGTTTTTAAATCCGGTAATAAAACCAATGTTACTTATTATAGACCCATAGTAAAAATGTACAATGCCAAATATTTTTGAATGTTTCTAAAAGTTAAACTTTATGAACACGTTTCTCATAGTATTTCAGCTTTTCAACATGGATTTTTCTCAAGTCAGTCCGCTTCTACAAATTTGGCTGTATATAAAGAGTGGATTGTAATTAGATGTAATTTACATTGATTTTTCAAAAGCATTTGACAGTGTCAATCATTCAATCTTACTGTCTAAACTTCAAATGTATATAGTGAATTATTGCTATTTAAAAAAAAAAATTTAATCAATAGAAAGCTTAAGGTACAAAATAGCACAACATACTCTAGTTATGAAATAAACTCCTTCTCAGGTATTCCACAAGGTACCCATTTGGGCCCATTACTGTTTCTAATCTTTATTAATGATTTGCCAAATTGTCTAAAGTTTTGTAAACCTTTAATGTTTGCGGGTTATTTGAAAGTTTATGCTGACGTTTCTAATTTATCACATGCAACTGTGATTCAGAATGATTTGATAGCACTGTATAATTGAAAAATGTTGTACTATTTCTTTCACACATTGTCATAATCCAATTATTTACAACTACACTATTGGCGACGTTGTTCTTAAAAGAGTTATCGAGGTAAATGATCTTGGACTCATTTTTTATGTTAAATTCCATTTTGGTAGACACATTGCTCATATAACTTCTAAAGCCTACTCAATGTTAGATTTTATTAGAAGAAACTGTCATGACTTTAAATCATGGATGGGCGCGTAAACTGTTTACGCTGTTTACGACTGCTGTTTACGCGTAAACAAACGTAAACGTAAACAGATTTCAATTGATGTAAACGTTAACATACAAGTAAACGTAAACAAGTTCATATTTTTCTGTTTTTCTTACTAGAATTAAGAAGAAATCAAAGAATTTGTTCATAATTTTTTTTTTTATTTAAGAAAAACATAAATATGATATGTGTATATATTTACAGCAAAAAAACAAAAGAAATCCTTATTGTTAAGAAAATATACATATTTAATCATCATCACAAGGGATGTTATTCATTTTCAAGCTATAATAAATGTGTATAAATTTTTTTGAACGCTCAAAAGTTAGTCGGTTTCTTATATCAGAATGTATGTAGCTCCAGTTTGAGAAAACCCTTTCTATTTAAGCAGATGAAGCCGGTATGTTTATAAGTTTGCAAGCCAGAGAAGACAATGATGGATATTTTAAAGATGCCATGCGCCAAAACAATCCAGCATCATTGCCCAAATCTTTTGAGATTAACACATTGAAATAATCTTTGCAATTCAAAAACAAATCCAATTCACGCAAACCTTCACCAGTCAACTCTGCGAAAAGGAAACTTGTTACTGAATTTGTTTGTTTTGTAGAGAGCTTCTCTCTATCACAAAAAGGATTTAAGAAATATGCACTGAGGGCATATACATTAAGCGCTTGATCTTTGCGGTCACAAAATATTTTTTTCAAACTATTAGGTTCATTTAATGATAACCAGTAATTAACAGCTTCGGCTACACTGCAATTTGGGATTGTACATTATTTAATAACGCGCAAACTGGGTCCAGTAAAGCGATTTCCTTCTCCACCCTTTCAAAAAGCTCATCAAATAGGAGATTTTTTATGTCGTTTTTAATTTTTCGTGATGAGTCTGCAACCAACTGGCGCATGAATTTTACGTTACTTTTCAAACACATGAAACAATCGCGCATAGAGCACCAACGAGTTTCTACAGGGATTTTGATTTTAGTACCACCTTTTTCAATGATTAATTTTTCAAGGTCTGGGTGGCGAAACTCTTTCAAAATTTTTGTAACTTTGTCTGCGGTATCTTTATCCACTATATTTTTAGCAAGCAGATCAGCGACGTGAGCACTGCAGTTGTTATGCCAGATATTAACGATTTTGCCCATCCTGATCATATTACCAGCGTTGTCTGAAACAACTGCATACACTTCAGTGCCGTACATTTCCTTTGCTAGTTCAATTGATTCATCAATGATCTCTGATAGCTTCTCTGACGTCTCACTTTTGCTTGATAAGTCCCACGCATTTAAAAATGCCTTTTCTCCACCAGCGTTATGAAGCATGGTAACTACTAGCTTGCTATTACTCGCAGTATTTTTCCAGCCATCGATTAGAAGAACTGAGTCTAATCCAATTTGGTTGCTGGCTTTTACAATCTGCCTCTCATATTCTTTATCCAATAAAGTTGTTGAAAGTATTTTTCTGCTTGGTAAAACTTTGGAATACGCTGGTCTTAATTTATGTAGAAGATCTTTAAAATGCTTTCAATAACGCTGAGTGGAATGTTGCATCCGAAAAAGAATCTGGCTACTAATTCATTAATTTCTTCCTCATCTTTTTTAGAGGTCTTATTGAGAAAGTTGTGCAACACGCTATTTTTCTTTGATTTAGGCTTTTTAAAATTTGGTGGTGTAGTGGAAACTGATGATGATGATGATATCGCGGAAACTGAAGATAATGATGATGATATTGTGGAAACTGAAGATAATGATGATGATATTGAGGAAACTGAAGATAATGATGACGATGTTGTTGGAGTTGCTGACGGTGTGTATGTTGTTGGTGTTATAGTTGCTGTGTATGTAACTAGTGTTGTCTATGATGTCTTGGGAAGATCTGAAATCAATATTATTTCACAATCTTCATTTTGTGAAATATCCATTAAGGAAATATCAACACTGCTATCTAGATCTGTTATACAACTCATGTTCATATCATCCTTGTTGTTGTCCTCATTAGACTTCTTTTTGCAACGATTTCTATTCATAATGGTAGGCGAATATTAACCACATTTAGCACAAATATTTAAAAAGTAATAAAGCTCACCTATGCGCCTTTAATCTTTCTGTTGCAATGTTTGCTAGCGTTTTTCTGCAAAACAAGCATAGCGCTGTATATTTTCTTCCATTTTTGTGCAACTCAAAGCTTAAATCCACAAAAATATCTCTTTTGGCGTTATTGCAGGCCGACATTTTTATTAAACTTTACTGAATGCTTTGTAATTGTTATGGCATTGTAAATGTTTTATGATAACTTTCAATAAAATTATTACCATATATTTGTTAACAAGCTAAAAATAAATGAATAAATTATTTTATACTATAATTTTTATTATTATTTTCAGTATTATTTTTATTATAATGATGTATTATTTGTATTGTTATATACTTTGTTTAAATTAAAACTTAAGTTGTGGGAGCTCTTTCACATTTCGTCAAAGGAATCAGCTGTTTCGTTTACGTGTTTACGTCTGTTTACATGTTTACGTCTGTTTACGACTGTTTACGTCTGTTTACGTCTGTTTACAGAGTAAACGTATACAGCGTCTGTTTACGCGTAAACACCCATCGCTGCTTTAAATACCCCATCACTCTGAATTCTTTATATGTTTCATTTGTCAGACGTAAATTTGAATTTTGTTCTCTGATATAGGACCTTTATACGGCTACTCATTCTAACAGAATTGAAAAAATTCAAAAACTTTTCACGAAATATGCTTTAAAAAAATACATTGGGCTAATGATATACCTTCTTATGAAAGTAGGCGTAAATTTCTAGGTCTACAATCTTTAAAAGATCGTACATCATCTTTTTCTATAACTTTTACTTTTAATATTGTATCAAATGAAATTAAATCTTGTGAATATATATAGTCCGCCTCTTGTTTTGCGTCGTGAACGACTGTTTTGTGAGGATTTGCACAGCACAAATTATGGGACAAATGAACCAATTGCAAGATGCTTAAAACTTTGTAACAGTTTTTCGCCATTATTGGTGTTTCGTTTAAATAAAAATGATTTTAAATAAAACTTATTTCAAATATTTAATTAAGATGTGTATAAAAGTTATAATCTTTATTATAATAATTTTATATTAGTCTATAAAATGTAAATAAGTAGATTCAATAAAGAAATGAAAAAAATAAAAAAAATGGACCGACCCTGACTATATTTGGTAAAGTTGCTTTGTTTTTGCAAAAACATATTCAAACTAAATTTGCGAAAAATCTGTACAATATTTTTGTTTTGATAGGTTTAAGCATTTTTATATCGTGACTATGAGTAAGAATTGTGGTTCAGATAATATTTTTGGACTACTAATCAATGGATGCAATAAAAATACACAAAACAATTTGACCCGGATCTATATGATAATTTGGTTCATATGGCGAAAAGTCGATCTCATAGGGGTCATTTGTATGAGGACTAGGTCTGAACTTGCGTCGTTTTTCACCAATTTTAATAGTGTTCGTTTTATGGCTTATACATATTTGCAAAAGTAAATTTTCTAAATTTTCTTTTCTTAAAAAACTAAATTTTTTTAAAAAACTATTTTTTTTTTATAAATCACATTTTGTTAAAAAGTACATTTTCTTATAAAATACCTTTTCCGAAAAAATACTTTTTCTTAAGAAGCAACTTTTCTTAAAAAGCACCTTTCCTTAAAAAGTGCATTTTGTTAAAAAATCACATTTTGTTAAAAAAGTGCATTTACTTAAAGAGTAAATTTTCTTAAAAAAGTACTTTCTTAATAATACATTTTCATATAAAGTACCTTCTTTTAAAAAAAATATCTTTTCTTAAATAAGTACTTTTACTTAAGAGGTACCTTTTCTTAAAAATACCGTTTCTCAAAAAATTCCTTTTAAGTAAAGGCATTTTTTAACAAAATGTAGTTTTTTTTAAAAAGATACATTTTTAGGAAAAGGTACTTTCAAAGAAAATATACTTTTTAAGAAAAGGTATTTGTTAAGAAAATGTACTTTTTTAAAAAAATATGCTTTTTAAGTAAAAACAATTCTTAACAAAATGTAATTTTTTAAGAAAATGTTCTTATTTAATAAGATGTACTTTTTAAGAAAAGGTATCGTTAAAAAAAAGTACTTTTTAAGTAAACGTACTTTTTAACGAAAGGGGGGTTTTTAAAAAAGCGATTTTTAAAAAAAGGTATTTTTAGAGAAAACAACTTTGTTTTTACGAAAAGGTAGTTTTTTTTATCAAAAGGTACTTTTTAAAGAAAACTTTTTTTAATATACTCTTTTGAGAAAGGTATTTATTTTTATAGAAAGTAAGGTACTTAAAAAATACTTTTTTGTGAAAAGCTATTTTTTAGAACAGGTGTTTTCTTAAGAAAAGTTAAATTTTTAAGAAAAGGTTCCTTTTAACAAAAGGTACTTTTTAAGAAAAGTTAATTATTAAAGGAAGGGCGGACGGACATCGCTAAATCAACTCAGAAAATGATTATGATGATTCAACACAAACTTATTATACCCTGACCATATAGTGGTACAGGGTGTAACTATATTTTATTGCTTCTTTTATTAATTTTTAAGATTCTATTAGATGGCAGAAATAGATTTTCTCTAATTTTTTGTGTAAATGTAAGAAATAGCTAAAAATAGCAAGCGGGCTATAATATTGCACCACAGTGTATAACGAAAACAGCTTTGGGCTACTACTTAAATCAAGTCGTAGTCGTAAGTTATTTGTTTAAGACCAGCAGTAAAATCATCTATTATTCGGCTATTTAAGTCTTCACTTTATTTCATTCGTGCCACTATTTTTTTATAATTATACTATTTTTTTATAATTTTATAGATTATAAGATTAATACCCTGTTTCCATAACACAATTCGTCACAGACGAACGAAAATTTGTATGAAGAACAAAAACAAAATACACACAAATTTTCGTTCGTCTGTGACGAATTGTGTTATGGAAACAGGGTATTAAACACTCAAAAGCACAGTTGTGTTTAAAAAAACATATTCATATTCTAAGTTTAATGTTTTAATTAAATCTGTTACAGAAGTTGGAAAGTTTCCTTTATGTTGCCATCGCAATTTTTTTCATTTGTAATTTTTGTAACAAATTTATTATCTTTCGATAGAGAGTAGACCAAAGATTGAAATCTCAAAAAAAAACATAATTTTAGAACGTAACGCGAAGTTATTAGAAAACAAAATTGGCAAATTTAGAATTATATAAAACTTTCCAGTATATTGTCCCTTTCTGTATATCTAGTTTTACACATTGATGACCTTCAAAAAAATATAAACTCTCTTTCTAAATATTCAATTTTTTTTTTATAGATTATTGTAAAGAAATAACATAAAAATCATTCATTCCACATTGAAAAATGTCTTTAAGGATCTGCCTTAGTTTAGTTTTAGTCTCTATACATTTATTTTTTTTGATCTCATAAGAAACCCCAAGGAAATTTTCCCTTTATTTAAGTGCATTACGTATGCGTAGTATTGAAGTTAGTTCTAGTTCTTTTTTTTTTTTTTTTTTGCTGTACTTTCACTCGTATATTCGAACACAAAGTTATTTCTTATCCACGTCGTGTTTACTCTCAAGAGTTTTGAATACTTGAGAGTGTCTGATACTGCCATCACTCTAGCTAACGAGAAATGTTCATACGTATATTCCAACAATTCTTGCATAATTGAAGAAAATCACTTCAAGTAAAACAAAAACAAAACTAAAAGGAGTTTTGACGATGTCATGAACTATCATGATTTTAGTTTTGTTTTGTTTAGATTTCATAAAAGTAAATTTGTTTTTGTTGTGCTTTCTTTAGTAGTTTAAATTCTCTTTAAAGTTCTTTGAAAATCATTAACTAAGAAAAATTAATTATTTTTCTTTAAACAACATCCTGCCTACAGCTAGATAACAGAACCGACAAGACACCATAAAAGCGTAAATTTAAATTTAAACATTAAGAGTGAGCAATTACTTTTGCGTTTTTTTTTTCTTTGAATTTTTGCTTCATCTTTTGCTTTGTAGCTATTAGCGAATATTATTATTGTTGTTATAAGCAGAACTGAGTAAGCACTCATTTTCAAATATGAAAATTAGTTGCACACATAAAAAGAGCCCTACTTTTGTCAGTAATTTCTATCTGAGAATATTTTTCATTTATTCGCAAGATCCTATGTAGGTACATTTCAATTATGGCATTTTATTTTTTTTTTTATTTTTCTAGGAATAGGGCTAAGATTCAAGTTAAATTTTCACTACAAAAACAAATTCTTTATTGCAGCAAAAATTATTGTTAAAAATTTTATTTTTAAATGTATTTAAAAATTTTTTTTAATTGACACAGATATATAGTTTTTAATTATTTTTACTATATTACTTAAAACACTTTTGTAAATTTTTTTAAATGGTGCCAGAAACCGATCCAATTAAGAATACAGTGCAGTTATGAATTTTTGAAATACATATATGCTTTCTTCTTCTTTACCATGCGCCATTTAAACAAAACTAAAATTTGCATATTAATTACAGTAGTAATTGCAATATGTCTGAAAAATGACTATAAATCCAACAAACGTAAAATTTTTGTTTATGAAATTAATTAACATACATAATAAAACTAGCAGATTCCAGCACTCGAATTTCGAGTGCAAATTCTTGGAAATTTTATTTTTTTGATTTAATAAAGACCTAAAGGTATGCTTCACAATTCAACTCATTTTAAATGAAGAAAACAAACTCAACACATTAACACAAACACATTAACAAATTTAATAAACACACACTTAGCATTGTATAATTTTATGTATGTGTTAGTAGCAACTTTAAACGATCATAACTGCGAAAAAATATTCTAGACGATGAAAAACTGTAAATCTGGGTAACAGCTAAAAAGAAATACCTTTCAAATGATAAATTTTTTGTCAAAATCGGGGTAAAACTGTGAAACTTACATCGGTCACAAAAAAACGCCTTACCTATTAATATTATAGATTTGTCATTGAGTCGAAAAAATTTAATTAATTTTTTTATTATTAACCAACATGCAGGGGATGCCTCCTGCAAGCGCAATGATTTCTGGAAAATAGGTTATGTGAAGAAGGAAAGAGAGAATAGTTTTTGTGGATATTTGACTTAAATTTTATTGGATTGAATTTTCTCTGCAATGCGTTGTGCGGTCAACAGAATTATAGACTACAAATGGATATGATATACTAGAGAAGCGGATAGAGTGAACTGAAACTTGATCACTTGCAAAGAGTTCGCTAATCTTATAATAACATTTCCCATGGTAGTATCTAGGGAACAGTGTTAGAAAACCCACATTCCGCTGATGTTCCAATGAGTCATTAGAGTTGGATACTCTACTGCCATTATTGACCTCCTTCGTACACAGTCCAGTAACTTGAATATAAACTTCAGAACTCCCGCCAAAAAATTGGAGTTGTATTGCATTTTCGGTTGGATGTAAGTGGTACAGATTTTAAGGAGATCAGGAGGAGTGAAGTACTTTTTACTTCATTTTAGAAAACCAAGACACATGAATGCTTCTTTCGGCACTTGAAAAACGTGATCGTTCCAAAGAACATGTCACTAAATTCTCATGCCCAGAACATCAGGAGTATCCGATTCCTCAATACCTATACCACCCATATATGTAGATGACATTGTTGAATACAAGGCCCTGTGGGTCAACAAACAACATTGAGACTTTGAGTGTGTCATTTATCGGCTGCCTCTTGCCCCAAACCTCAAGCAGGATTGGCCTATAAGCAATGACTAAGGAAGTCATTAAGGATGATAGAAAAAGAGAGGGAGAAAGAACAGATCCTTAGGGTACCTCTAAATCCAGCTGAAACTCATGGGATGAGACCCCATCAATAACAACACGTACTGGGCGGTCTCTGAAAATCGAGAGAATTGAATGCCGACCACAAATGCAATAACCTTTAGTATTAATGCACCATACCAGACGAGATCGAATGGCTTGGAAATATCTGGAGCAACAACTTCAATTTCACCAAAATTGGAAATGATTTGACTCCAGCGCTCAGAAAGAAGAGTAAACAGGTCTCTGTCAATCATTAAGAAGTGAGTTGACCTTTAGATAGTTAACAAAATCGTAATTAATCATGCTGTCCATCAGCTGCGAGTTCGCATAGCAAATTGCAATTGAACGGTAATTCTCAGGGTTATTAGCCTCGCCCTTTTTAGGGATTAGTTGAACATTGACAGGATGACTTCCGCATGATACGGAGAGCTGAATAGGTTGGCTAGCGTTGAGCAGTACTGATTCCGCACCAGTGCTGTTATACCATTCTGCTCCGGAGACTTACTTGCGTCGATATCCAAATGAAACATTTTAACTGCACGAGCTTGGACGAATATTTTAGGCATAGTACAAGATACTCTTTCAAGTTCGGGCAGCGGTTGATCGCTATCCGGTTTTTGGTACAAGGTTAGTCGTATCAACTGGGTCAGTGAAAATTTGATCATTATTTATAAAAGTTGGTATAGCAGAACAAGCATTATTCTTTACTCTTTCAACAAATGACCTTCAATTTCACCAGAATTGGAATTGATTTGACTCTAGCGCTCAGAAAGAAGGGTAAACAGGTCTCTCGTACAAAGACTTCTGCAGAAGCCATACTGTCAATCATTAAGAAGTGAGATGGCCTTTAGATAGTTAACAAGATGGTAGTTAATCATGCTATACATCACCTGCGAGATCGGATGGAAAATTGCAATTGGACGGTAATATTCAGGGTTGTTAGCCTCACCGTTTTTAGGGATTAGTTGAACATTGGCAGGATGAGTTCCGCATGATACGGTGAGCTTAATAGGTTGGCTAGCGTCGAGTAGCATTGATTCCGCACCAGTGCTGTTATACCATTCTGCTCCGGAGATAAATTTGCGTTGATATCCGAATGAAACATTTTAACTCCGTTTTTTGCCTTGAGGAGCAGAAAGAACTTTAGCAGGAAGAGTCTGTTCGTAAAGAAGCTTTTCTCGTCTTAGTAGTATGTCACATTCGGTTCTCTGTAGGTTCTGTTAACTGTAGATTTTGTAAGTATTTTAGTTCATTCATTTCAAATCAGTGTTATGATCCTCTGTCTGTCTGTCTGCTTGCCATGGGACACAGTTACGGAATGCTTTAAAACCCATTTCCCCTTATCCGATCGACCTGAAAGTTGGTTAATAGATTTGGCGTGAAAAAAGATTAAATTTGACATAGTCACGCACAGTCACGCATAGTCATGCACAGCCATGGAGAGATTAAAACCTCACTTCGCCTCATCCGATCATTATGAAACTTTGTCCATAGACTTGTGTGGCCTTAGATTAATTTTAAGATAATCACACACAGTCACGCATAGTCACGCTCATTCACGGAGTGATTGAAACCCCATTTCCCCTCATCCAATCAATCTGAAACTAGGACCATAGACTTGTTGTGACTAAAGATTAATTTTAAAATAGTCACGCACAGTCACGGAGAGACTCAAAACTCATATGCATGAGGAAAGAAAGAGTTTTAATAAAAGCTTCGTTTTTATGGGTTAGATTACACTAGCCAACAAGGTTTTGGACTGGAGCAACCAACGTCAGGTTTTCGAGATGCAAAAAAAATGTTTTTATTCGTTTTTTACATAAAAAATCATTAGTTTATTTAATAATCAATGAATTTTCAAAAGTGAATGGCGTTAGTTAAATGTCGTTTGTATTTTGTTGGTTCGGTTTCACGTACTAGAGTCCAGCCATAGTCTCCCAGCATGCTTTTGTCCCAAAATCCTTGATAATTTCTTTAAATTTTCATTAAATCTTAGTGATCACGCTCCCCTTGTTCGTCGCTCACCGCACCTAAGTTTTGTGGAAAAAATCTAAATGCGAATGAAGAAATGCATTTTGTAGTTTTCGCTCTTATTGTATCCAAAAAAACTGTCAACGATGCTCTTGAAAGATTTGCAGGCTGCATATTCTTTCTTCAATACACATTGTGAAAAATTGTCATCATTCAATATCTTCCTGATCTTAGGGCCTTCTTTGATTTTAGCATATGAAATTTTAGGAAAATCCGCAAACAAATATTTAAATGCTGCATCAACTTTGTCCAGAGCCTTTACAAAGTTCTTAAAATGGCCTAATTTTATGTGCAGCGGCGGAAGAAGAACGTCATTTGCATCAAGTAATGCTTTAATTGAAATGTTTTGTTTTCCTGTTGAATACTCAGTTCTTTTTTCCCACTCTGTTCCGACGTAATGATGACATGTAGCGTGACTATCACATAGACAAAGGAAACAACAATATTTTGTGAAACCTCCTTGCATACCAGTCAACAAACCAATGAACTGAAAGAGATTAATTTACAGTTATTTACGATGGTCTTTCCGATATATTAGAAATAAATTAAAATCACACACTTTAAGGTCACCACAGATCTTCCATTTATGATCGTTGTATTTGAATCAGAGTTCAGAAAAAAACACACACTGAATGAAAAACTCGTACATATATGTAAACAAACATAACTTAGACCAACACACACATATTTTTATTTTCATATCAATTATGTTTGTTTTTAAATTTTCTTCGGTGCCCAACACAATCATGACTGTGTTCGTTTCAATATTTCGTTATTTACACGAACATTTTTGTATCACGTACTTTTTGCTTCAATCACACATAAACCACACATTTTTGAGTGTTGCTTTATTTGAAGTTCATGTTCTGGTACGTGTACTGAAAAAAAAAAAACAGAACATGTACAATAAACAGGTTCGAGTTCAGTTATATTTTGAGTCGTGTTGTGGCTCGTGTACTAAGAAAAAAACAGAACATGTACAATAAACAGGTTCGAGTTCAGTTATATTATATTTTAAGTCGTGTTTAAAATATAACTGAACTCGAACCTGTTTATTGTACATGTTCTGTTTTTTCTTAGAACACGAGCCACAACACGGCTTAAAATATAACTGAACTCGAACCTGTTTATTGTACATGTTCTGTTTTTTTTTCAGTACACGTACCAGTCGTGTTTAAAATATAACAGAACTCGAACCTGTTTATTGTACATGTTCTGTTTTTTCTTAGAACACGAGCCACTACACGACTTAAAATATAACTGAACTCGAACCTGTTTATTGTACATGTTCTGTTTTTTTTTTTCAGTACACGTACCAGAACATGAACTTCAAATAAAGCAACACTCAAAAATGTGTGGTTTATGTGTGATTGAAACAAAAAGTACGTGATAGAAAAATGTTCGTGTAAGTAACGAAATATTAAAACGAACACAGTCATGGTTGTGTTGGGCGCCGTAGAAAATTTAGAAACGCACATAATTGATAAGAAAATAAAGATATGTGTTGGCTGCTTTTGAACGGAACGTTGTGTGTTTCATGTGTGTATTTTCTGAACCTTGATTTGAATAATGTCAAAATTTCAGTCATTGATTCGTAATTTTCATTACTTCAATTATTTTCAATTGCATGAGCAATTGGTATGGATCGTTTTTCATTCCCATTATGCAAAAGAAGAGCCTTTAATATCAGTTCAATATGGAATAGTGTTTATTTTCAAAATATGCAGCCAATTTTAAGTTTCTATCGCTATAGATTGTTACTTTTGCCCCAACTGCTGCATGCGTGAAGCTAGTGATTCTGCGTCTTGCTTCGTTAAATGTAGATCATTCAGCTCAGCTTGACTCGCTAAATGGCGTTCATCATAAGCTTCATACAAACTATTACTCACTGCTCGTAGCACTGGGAATGACTGGTAATGGATCATTTGGTGGACGTTAAATTGGATCTAGCAACTTCAACGTCCAAGTTTCTCACAACAAAACCAAAATAATGTAAATGTGGATATTTTAATGATTCTGATATTGCATATCCTTTTTTCCAACCAAATAGTCACCACACACAAAGCAAAAATTGCTTGAATCAGTAACATACGATTTATAATGAATGTGGGTTTCTGTCAAATTAATAATTGTGAAATTGTAGTGTCAGTATTGACTGATTTACAGTATTGCTAGCATGCGATAAAAAATGAACAATCCCAATTTTTATGCCAGATTCGAATTCAGCGCACCCAGATTAATTAAAAAACATGCTTCGTTTCTACAGTCAATTTATTTTTTAAATTTGTAGACCTGTGTTAATTTCCAAAAACTATATGTTGTGTTTTTAGCTTTTATTTAACTCTGCCGGTTTGGTTGTTTATAACTAAATTTTCATCAATTGCCCGACTAGCTACAGCTCAGAAACTCCAAGCATTTACCCAAACTGGACGATAATACATTATTTTATAATTTTTACCATGAATTGGTCACTATTTTTAGCTATTAACCTGAAAGCGAATTTTTGTAATTGAATTTTCTCCCAATTCCCGACTAGCAAGAACATGGAAATTTTGAAAATTAACTTAAAGTGAGTGCCAACACATTATAATAAAAACTTCTTGGGGTGTTATTATTAGTTCTCGCGGTTAACATTAAATTTAATAAAAGCATATCTTCACAATATTTTCATGTAGTTACTTATTTAAATTATATTCATCACAAATTCAAAAACGTTAAAATAGAGTTAAACGTCATTATATGTAATAAAATACACATACAAATGTTTACAAATTTTATTTATGCAAATTAGATTTTCTTTTGTAAAAAATAATTTTATTTGAAAGTATAAAATATGTTTTTTTTTTATTTAAAAAATATGCATAATTGTTCAATTAAAATCAGAAAATTTTAAAAGCAAGATGGACCTCAAGGCAAAATCTTAAAAAATATTCATTTATAATAAAAATGGAAAATTATGCAACATTTTGGAACATTTTGATGCAATATTTTGGAAATTAATTTTTGGCTACTGACTATAAGCATACTTTACATTTGGATAAAAGTCGCAGCTCTACTCATGAGGTTTGAGCACCTATACTCGAAAGAGCTGTAATAACCTATCTTACATAATATAGGTAACTATTTTTTTTTTATGATTGCAAGAATAATATTTGATCACGCGACAGATTAATTTCAAAATCATATACACACATTATTTCCTTTTATTACGTATTCAAAAAACCATTTTAAATTATTTTGATTAAAGATCGGTTTAAAAACAACTAGCAGAGCCCTGCCCTCGAAATTCGAGTGCAAATTCTGGGAAATTTTATTTTTTGCTTTAATAAATAATTATGTAAGAACCTAAAGAAATGCAAATCAATTTTAGCCAATTCACTATTCAACACTTTTTAAATAAAATTCATTTAATTTCATTATAATTATTTGTTGAACACACAGAAGATATATGTATATGTAAATGGGTTTGTTAATAAATAATTTTAAAGGAGCCTAAAAGTATGCTAATCAATTTTAGCCAAATCACAATTCAACACAGGGCTTTTGATATTTATAATAAAAACACGCACAGTATGTGTTTTATGTACATATGTGTTAGTAGCAAATTTAAATGAGCATTACTCCAAACAAATATTCCAAGCGGTGCAAATCTGTAAATCTGGTGGACAGCTAAAAGGAAATACCTTTCAGATGAGGTATGTTTGGTCAAAATCGGTTGTTAACTACAATTTTTATATCGCTCACAAAAAATCGCCTTCCCCATTAATATTATAGATTCAAATTTACAATTCGATAATGGAATACTATTTAAATTAAAAACAACAACAAAAATTTACAAATACTTTTAATCAAAATAACAATTTTCTTTATTACTGCGAATTTAAAATAATTTTTAGCGAAATCACTGAATTTCTTGATTGAACCTCCAATTTATTTTTTTTCCGTGAATATTTGATGAAATTTCAAACGAATTGCCAAACACACTTTATTGCAAAAACTTTTTTTTTTAAGATAATATTATGCATCATTTCTCGGCCAAAAAATAACAACAACAGAAAAAAAATCTTACCCAAAAAATGCCTGATGAAAAAAAGGGCAAAAAAACATCAAAGTATTTCCATAAAAAACAATAAATACTGAAAATGAAATGAAAATGAAAAGCGAAAGAAAAACACACCAAACAAACTTGCCAGTAACCACAAAGGAAAACTCATTATTATCTCATGACTAAAGTCTAGAGTTTTGTACGTAAATATATTAACTTCTTGAACATAAAAAGGAACTACATTCAAATTTTCAATATAGACATTGAAAAATGAAAAATGTAAATATAAAAAACAGTAGAGTGAAGGCAAATAGCACAATGAATTAAGAATAGATTTCTTACAAGAGAAATTTATTACTAATAACGGTTAATTTAATTTGTTAAAAAAAATTAAGGAAAATTAAAAAAAATATTTTATATAATTTATAAAATTCTTTTCTACATATTCAGAAATTCTTTTAAACAAGAAAAAATGGCTTCCCTAAATCAGTTTGGTTTAGATTTTATAATTGTTCGACCTAGGTGCCCTTTAGGGTATAGTAGAGTCGATCCACGCCCACTATAATGTTAATACTTGTTATTCTCTAGGATTGAATTTTCTTTTCTAGGATTGCATTTTTAATAAAAAACTTTTTAAAATTTTTTTCTTGTATAAATTTTTCCATTGCACATTGGTCATAATCGTGGAAAACTTGGCATTAATATGAAGGAAGCATCCAATCTGCATAAAATTTACACCCCTATGGTTCTTGGGTTCGCTGATTTCAAATTTGAAGTCAGATTTTTGAAAAACAAAGTGGAGGACCCAAAATGGCGGAAATTTTTTTTAACTACTTGAATTTCTTTAGGAATGAGACTAAGGGGTTTTTGGGATCGCTGATTTCAAATTTGAAGTTAGATTTTTGAAAAACAAAATGGCGGACTCAAAATGGCGGAAATAATTTTTAAAACTGCTTGAATTTCTTTAGGAATGAGAGTAAGGGGGTTTTGGGATCACTGATTTCAAATTTGAAGTCAGATTTTTAAAAAACAAAATGTCGGACCCAATGTAGGGGACATTTTTTTAAAAAGCTGATAAATTTATATACAATTGAAAAAGAGGAATTTAAATGCTTATAAGTAAAACAAATAAATTTTAATATCATCTTTAATATTTGCTTCCTTTGACGTTTCCACTTTTCGTTAGAAGCATGATATAAAATACATTTTGCATACATCAAACGTAGTCGCCTTTGGAAACTACACATGAAACTTTCGAAAAGCATGAAAATTAAAGACATCGGGTACCTTCTGAAGATATTGCCCGATCTGGTCGTTTTTATATGAGTTTTTGATGAACAATGTTAAAAACCGGTAAAAAAATCTGTAGCGGTGTGCATACAAAAAAAAAAAAACACGTAAAAACAAGTAAGAAAATTATAGTCGGTCTAGACCGACTATACGATACCCTATACCATGCGTTTAGAAACCCTATCTCTTAGGCCCAACTAACTGGACATAGAAAATAAGCAAAAACAAAATTTGAGTGGGATTTTTCTTAATTTTTTTGGCTGCAAATATGAAAAAGTTCATATCGGATGCTATATCCATATGGGGACTAGGTCCAAAAATGGACCGATCCTGATCATGTTTGGTAAAGTCTCTTGTATTTTGCAAAAATATATACAAATAAAATTTGAGAAGAATCATTGCAATATTTTTGTTTTTTAATAGATTTAAATGAAGATCGGGAAGCAGCTCTATATGGGGTCAAAGGGATCATTTTTGGACTACTCATGGATGGATGTAATGAACGCATACAAACCCAATTTGAGTAAGATCTATATGACAATTTGGATCTTATGGCAATTTATGTCGATTTCATAGGGGTAATTTGTATTGGGGCTAGGTCTGAACATGGACCGATTCTCACCAATTTCAACAGCGTTTATCCCATGGCCGATAAAAGCTTATACGCCAAATTTCATCGAAATATATTCATATTTGCGACCTGCAGTTTGATTACAAGGTTTACATGGACACACAGACGGACGGACGGACGGACGGACATTGTTAAATCAACTCAGAAAGTGATTCTGATTCGATCGGTATAATTAAAGATGGGTCTAGGTCAAATATTTTTGGTTGTTACAAACAGCAGCACAAAGTCATTATACCCAAACCACATAGTGGTATAGGGTATAAAAATATTGGAAAAAAATTAGCAGTCTCAAAAAAATCTCCTTTGCGGGAAAAAGGGTAATAGGCTATGGTAATCTAGAAGGGGGAAACACTAATCCTCCTCGTAGAGGTAAGGATTTGGTGTGCCTAGGTGATCCAATATAAGTTTAGCTCCAATAAACATTAACGGTTTACTTATTGGTATTAATTTTAAAGCTTCTCTTAACAGCCATTATTTTCTTAATAGAAGAAAAAAATATATGTTTCCCCCATATACACCATGAAAGTAGAAGCTTTGAACTTTATTATTAAAAAAAAATTATATTTTTATTGAAAAACAAAAAAGTTACAGCAACTCAAATTTAGGCAATTTTTGTCTGCAACAAATATACAAAAACATGCTTAATGCAAATGGCGACTTTGAAAGGCTATAACTTCACTATAAAAGCAGCTAAATAAAATTTTTGTTTCTCGGCCTAGTTCGAGTTTCGTTTTTTCCCCAAATAATAAAAAAAGTCAAATTGGACAACTTTTTTTTTTGACTTAATGCAAAAAAATCCAAAATATGACCAATGTGCATTGGATAGTTCTGTTTATAACAACTAATAAAATAACCATTTTCTTTAAATCTAATAAATATTTTGCTTGAATATTCTTTCTACTTTACTAACTTAAGAAGTATTTAATTTTCTAACAGTGCCTGACGGAGCGAAAGGTGAAAAATAAAAAAAAAAATAAAACAACTAAGACTTCGAGAGAGGGTCTTGGATCCAACTTTGCTGTGCATAAACGAAATTTTACTGTCATATCTATAATATTAATAGGCTAGGCGATTTCTTGTGACCGATGTTTTGTTCTACCGTTTTATCCCGATTTTGACCAAACGTATATTATTTTAAAAGTATTTTTTTTTAATTGTTCACCAGATTTACAGATTTTTAATTTTTTTTCTTTATTTTGAGCAAATTACATTTAAGGTTGCTATTAACACATACATAAAGTTATACATATGCTATGTGTGTGTTTATTAAATTCGTTAATGTGTTTATTAATGAGTTTGTTTTCTTCATTCACAATAATAATAAACCAAAATAGTGTTGGTTTGTGAATTGGCTAAGTTGAAAAATAAAGTTGCCTAGAAATTGCACTCGAGCGCTGAAATCTGCTAGTATAATACTTATAGGCAAGACGATTTTTTTTTTTTTTTTGTGACCGATATAACTTTTTCAGTTTTCATTTTATTTTGGCCAAATATCCATCATTTGAAAGGTATTTCTTTTTAGCTGTCCACCAGATTTACAGATTTGCACTATCTGGAGTAATGCTCATTTAACATTGCTACTAACATATATATAAAGTTATACAGTGCTGTGTGTGTGTTTTTTAAATTTGTTAATGTGTTTGCTACTCCTGCAGAAAACTCTTTAACAAGGCAAAGTCTTCAAGAGCGGACGAGGATTGGTCGGCGTACAAGCTGCAGCTTAGGACCTATAAGAAGAAGATTAGAACGGCAAAATGCGATTCTTGGAAAAAATTCTGTGATAACATAGAGGACGTTTCCGAGGCATCCAGGCTGCGAAAGGTTCTGGCTTCTACCCCTCACACATTAGGCTATTTGAAGGATCCAGTGGGGGTGTGGACCACCTCCAGTGGAGAATCACTTAGCTTGCTACTGGACACCCATTTTCCGGGCAATTCTCATACGTCACTACAGGCGTTGGAATACTCTGACGCTAGCACGGCGGACATTGCTTCGGAGATAGTTAATGTACCAACATTGACCTGGGCGATTAAAAGCTTCAAACCTTACAAATCTCCGGGACCTGACGGTATCATTCCAGCTGAATTGCAGCATGTGTCGGACTACATTTCCCCTTGGCTATGCAGTCTTTTCACTTGCTGCATAAACACAGCGTATATTCCTTTGAAATGGAGGGAGACAAGAGTGGTGTTCATTCCAAAAGCTGGAAAGAGCTCACACACTGTCCCAAAGGATTTCAGACCAATAAGCCTATCATCGTTCCTATTGAAGACAATGGAGCGTATGATAGACTCTTATTTACGTAGAATTATTGACCCTAAACTGCTATCAACGAGGCAACATGCCTACAGCAAGGGTAGGTCAACTGAAACAGCTCTACACGAGCTTGTAGGTACCATCGAGAAATCGCTCTCGGCAGGAGAATACACTATGACAGCCTTTTTGGATATAGAAGGGGCTTTTAACAACATCACACCGGACTCGATAATAGCGGCACTATCTAGTCTAGGAGTAAATTCTGTGATCATCTCATTGATTGGAAATCTGCTTGTCAACAGGCGAATAACGTCTAAATTGGGAACGTCGGAAATATCCCGATTTGTGAACAGGGGAACGCCACAAGGTGGCGTTCTATCACCACTTCTCTGGAACTTGGCGCTAAACCCAGTGCTAGTATCGTTGGAGGGGCAAGGCTGCAGCGTAGTCGCATATGCTGACGACGTGGCCATGGCCGTAAATGGGAAGTTTCTATCTACAATTAGAGATATCCTGCAACGGGCTCTCACAGAGCTATCTATCTGGGCAAAGGGTTGCGGTCTGGGGGTTAATCCGACCAAAACGGAACTTGTGCTTTTCACTAGGAAGTATAAGATCCCTACCTTCGATCCCATTTCTCTCAACGGCACTGAAGTCGTCTACTCTGATGGAGCCAAGTATCTTGGCGTATTCCTGGACAGGAAGCTGAACTTCAGACGGAATTTGGAGGAGCGGGTGAAGAAGGCGACTATAGCTTTATACTCCTGTAAGAAGGCCATTGGTAAGCGATGGGGCTTTAGTCCGAAAGTTGCTCACTGGATCTATACAGCGGTGGTCCGTCCAATACTCCTGTACGGAGTCATCGTCTGGTGGCCTGCTTTGGAGAAGGCCACCAATAACAACCTTCTCGCAAGGGTACAGAGAATGGCTTCCATGTGCATCACTGGAGCCCTTCGTACTACACCTTCGGATGCCTTGAACATCCTATTACACCTAATACCACTGGACATATTAGGGAAGCAGTCGGCGGCCTCATCGGCCATTCGGTTAAGAAGCACACTACAATGGCGGGGCTACAATTGTGGCCACGGGGTGATCCTGAATGACAGGAACTTGCCATTGAACGTGGATTACACTACTCCAAGGAGCGTATTTGAACGTCACTACTGTACACTAATACCGACCAGGGAATCTTGGTCTGGGAGGACACCAGGCAGTAGGCGTTCCGTAAATTTCTATACTGACGGATCGAAATTGTGCGGTCAGGTTGGTTTTGGAGTCCATTCAGGGGAGCTTGGACTAAATCTGGCTCGAAGGTTACCAGACCACTGCAGTGTATATCAGGCAGAGGTACTGGCAATAAAGGAGGTTGCTGACTGGTTGGGTCGGAATATTCTGTCTACGACCGCAGTCAACATCTATTCTGATAGTCAAGCCGCAGTAAAATCCATGCGATCAATATTCCTGAAAACGAGAACCGCCCTTAGCTGCCGCACGTCCTTAAATGAGATGGCCAAGCAGTTCGACATCAGGCTCATATGGGTCCCAGGGCACAGGAACATACCGGGAAACTGCAAAGCGGATGAGCTGGCAAGACAGGGTACTACCTTACAGGTTCCAGCGGATTTGGAATGTGTTGGTACACCCCTGGAATCGTGCAAGCTTGAACTTCGGCTTCGCACCGCTGGCATAACGAATAACAGATGGGCTAATGGATTAACGTGTAGGATCACAAGACAAATCTGGCCTGCTCTGAATCGAAAGCGTACAAATGCGCTATTATCACTCTCCCGTGGGGAGATTTCAACGGTAGTTGCTGTTGTTACTGGGCACTGCCTTATAGGGAGACACGCTGAGCGCCTTAAGGTCTCGTCAAATGATTTCTGTCGTAGCTGCTTGGATGTGGAGGAGGTAGAGAGCGTAGAACACTTCCTCTGCCACTGCCCGGCGCTATCCAGAACAAGATTACGGACATTGGGATCGCCGTTTCTTCACGATCTCTCTGACCTCTCAAACGTGGAAATTTCACATCTTAGGGGCTTCATTAGAAGCTCGAACTGGTTCCCCGGTGGGGACTGAGGGGAACACCCATTCGTCCCGTGGTATCATAACGGACCCCAGAGTCTAAGTGTGCTGGTCCTTGGATCAGCAGCCACTTCCAACCTAACCTAATGTGTTTGCTACACTTGTATATGAAAAGCCATGTGTTTAGTTGAAAAATAATTTTGGGCAAAAACCAATAACGACAATAACGCAATCAAGTTTCATTATAATAATTACATATCACATGCCCTATGTTGAATTTGTGAGTTGCTTAAAACGAGCATACCTTAAGATGACATACAAGGTGGTTCAAATATCTTTAGGCGCTCTTTCTGTGTGTTCAACAAATATTTACAATGAAATAAATTTAACGAATTAAAAAAAACTGAAAGAAATAAATTGAATGAAAAATAAAATGTTCTAAAATTTGCACTTTTTTGCAGAGGCGATAACGGGATATAGAAAATAAACATAAACCAGATTTTAGTGTCACCTATAATATTACTAGATAAGGCTATTTCTTGTGACCGATGTAACTTTGTCAGTTTTTATCATATTTTAACCAAACAACCCGCATTTGGGAGGCGTTTCTTTTTAGCTGTCCACCAGATTTACAGATTTGCACCAACTGCAACATTTTTTTGGAGTAACGCCCATTTAAAGTTGCTGCTAACTCATACATAGAATTATACCATGCTGTGTATGTGTTAATTAAATTTTTCAATGTGTTTGCAAAACCTCTATATGAAAAGCCCTGTGTTGAATGGAAATATATTTTTGGACATAAACCAATGACGACAATAATGCAATCGAATTTCATTATAATAATTACATATCACACGCCCTATGTTGAATTGTGAATTGCTTAAAATGAGCATATCCTTTGTTGCTAGAAGCTCCACTATGGAGTGGCTTTTTAATTTATTTTATCTTTTTTATATTATTAAATATATTGTAAATTAAAACGTTGACTAAAAAAAAAATATATACAAGGTGGTTCAAATATCTTTAGGCGCACACTTTTGTGTGTTCAACAAATATTTAGAATGAAATAAATTTAACAAAATAAATAAATTGAATGGAAAATAAAATTTTCTATAATTTGCACTCGAATTTCGAGGGCTGGGCTGTGCTAGTTGTTATTAATTTGCGCCGTACAGATATGAAAAAGTTTATATCTGACATTATTTTTAAATGAGGACTAGATCAATAAATTGACCTATTATGAGTCTCCTATTTTTCTCAGAAAAAATTATAAACCGACTTTGAAAAAAATTCTCTGCAATCTTTCTGTTTATAAAAGATGTGAGTGAAGATAAGGAATCAGCTTTATAAGTGTACAGTGACTAAAGATGCATTAATTTTATTTTTTTCCTGTCAAACGAACAGTATGACTATACTGCGCTCATTGTTAAACTCCTTTTAAGTCATACTCTCTGTTTGTCTTTCTGTCTGCCATGATGCAACCCCATTCTCCTTCATCCACTTGATCTGAAACTTGGCCCATAGTCTTGTTGTGACTATAGATTAATTTTAAGGAAGTCAAGCAGAATCACGGAGTGATTTAAAACCCATTTCCCCTTCTCCGATCCATCTGAAACTTGGTAGATAGACTTGCTGTGGAAAATGTTTAACTTTGACATAGTAACGCACAGTCACGCACAGTCACGCATAGTGACGCGCAGTCACGGAGAGATTAAAACCTCACGTCCCTTCATCCGATCGATTTTAAACATTGTCCATTGTGACCAAAGATTAATTTTAAAATAGTCACGCAAAGTCACGCGCAGTCACGGAGAGATTCAAAATTCATATGCATAAGGAAAGAAAGAGTTTTAATAAAAACTTTGGGTTAGATTATTTAACTTTTTGTTGCTACCTTTCTGCTCACTACTAATCGTTTACACATGTAAACGCCTTTAATTTTCATGTGTTTCCAAATCGGAATATGTTTTTTTTTTTTTGAATTTCTGTCTCAAATAACAACGCCGCCACCACCAATGCCGCCGACCAAATGCCCCAAAGTTAATTTAATGTTATGATCTAAAAACACACAACTGGATCTACACACACACACACACACACACAAATTCTCATATGATTATAAGCAAGCAAAAGCAGCAAATGTTTGTAAACAATTTGCAGTCATTAGATGTTTGTTGGTCGGCCGCTTGTTGGTTGCCGCAATAATTAAGTTCATTTGAAATTTTATCTAATAAATCTTTCTACGTTTGATTTTTTTTTTTAATCATTATAGAAAAGTTTTAGCTAAATGGAGAAAAAATTTAACATATAAAAGTTTTTGGTTTAACAATTATTAACTAATAATTTGTTGAAATCATTATACAAATCAGATCAAATTAGTGGCCAAAAATGGAACAGATGTTAGTTTCAATAAAAGCTTTGATTTTGAGGCCAGTTTCATATGTACATGTGTAATTTTAAAATTTTCCTTTAATTTGTTTGTCTATTTTCTTATTTAATCATATTTTTTGTACATACATATATAAAGCTGCTATAAAAGCTACATAAATCATGATAAATAGTTTCTTATTGAAAATGTAAAATAAACGCTTGTCAATCAAATTTGACAAAATGAAAATAAACAAACCGAACAATAATAGATGAGGAATTAGTAATTGTAAACCAAGACTGTATTTCTATAAGTATAAGTACATCCATCCATATATACGAGTAACACCCTATGAAATTCGAATATCCATTGATGCAATCACTTTCAAAAATATACGAATCAGATTATGGTAATCCATCATGAGTTTTAGAAAAGGAGTTGCTAACAAAAAGTGTATATAGCAAAAATGATACAGATGAGAAATTTGAATCAGAAAAAGTCTATAAATTAATAAATAAATATTTATAAGATGGAAACTTAAATAAATAGAGAAATCATACGCTACGTTACTCAAATTCCTCAAATAAACACAAATAATCACTTATGAAGCTGATAGACAATTTGATGAAAAATTCTACAAAGCGAGCGTATTTAATAGTCACCCTAAGACTTATTAGTATTACAGAGCATCCGGGATTGATGAAATTTTTTATGGTGGTGTTTTTATAATCCTCAATGTTTTAATGAAAATTTTTTTCTACTGTTTATGTTTGTTGAATAATGGTGAGTCGTAAGATTCGAAACTGCATTTTGTTCCACATTATGTATCACATAATTATTATTTAAGAATATAGTTTTTGACTGATGCTAAACTTTAAATTAAAAAAACTAAAATAAATACCTTCTACATTACACAATTATTATTGTATTAAAAATGGTTCTATAAATATAACTTAGCTTAAATTAATATTAAGCAGATTAAAAACTGATCGAGTAAGATAAATTTATAAAAAAACTAGCTGGACCCGGCAAACGTTGTTTTGCCCTTAATGAATTTTTTATTTTAGTTAGAATCTGTATATGCCTATACAAAAAAACGTTTTTGCATTTGTCAATATTAATTGAAAACTGTTAAAGAAAACTATGTTTTATTTATGAAAATGAAAATAAATATTTATTGTAACATACATATTAGAATGACCAATATATTTCTATTATTGTAGTTCTAAAAAGAATGAACAATATTTTTAGCTTCATTATTCTGTCAGTAAATGAAAAAATTTGCTGGCTTTCCGACACGGGAACATGTCACATATAGTTGCTCGTCGGAAAAACAACTGTTTTCGAGGTACAAACCACATATTTGCAATGATTGTCCTTGAGATTTATAAATGGTCATGGCAAAGGCACAATCTGATCGGAATTGCAATCTTTTGAATATTATCGGTGTGCCGGTAGGAATCATAGGAATTCTTGGCAGCAAAACATGTTCTCCTTAAAATTTTCCTTTTAGAATTGTGGCCTCAATAACATTGGGCATTATTCTCTCAACTATTATCCTGGTTCCATTACATAGTCTCGGAGCGTTGAGGTTACGTAGCAAAATTATTGGAGAACCAACCTTTAATTTTAATAAATGTGGCGGTAGACTGGGCACATCAAGTGAATTCAAAATTTCTGTTGGAGAATTGACTGCTTCATTTTCTTAAACAACACTATCCATAGATTTGAAAGTAAACGTTTTGGAATCAATCATGTCCTGAATAACAACATTAATATTATCGACATCGACATTTTTTGAGGCTAAAATAGCTCTTTCACTTAACCAATCATGGTTACGATATTGATTTTGAATGTCGGGGAATACATTTTCAATTAAGTGATCGCATGACGATATAAATTAACAAAAATCTTGTGGACATTTTAATAGTTTGACTGGTTGGGTTAATATTGATTTTACCATTACCAAGATCAAGTAGTTGTTTTGAAAATTGAGCAGCCGTTGGATCATTTTGAATCATACTCGCATGTTTGTTGTTAATTTGAACGCTACTCCATAATATTGATGATTTTCAGCAGGTATTTATTTCCTCAGCATAGGTTGATTTTCGTATGACTGGCAATGTTTGACGAAAATCTCCAGATAATAAAATGAAAGCTCCACCAAAAAGTCTTTAATTGCCTTTCAAATCCTTTAAAGTTCTATGTAGTGCTTCTAAGGAAAATTTGTGAGCCATGGTACATTCATCCGAAATAATAATACCGCATTTTTGCAGAACTTTTGCCATACTGGAATGGTTTTTGATATTACATACGGCATTCTCATTCGTTTGTACGTTTAACGGTGGTTTGAGTGCTGAATGAGCTGTACGACCACCATGCAATAATGTTGCGGCTATTCCGGACGAAGCAATAGCCAATGCAATTTTCCTTACTTTTTGGTTAGAATGTTTATATATAAAAATATTTGTGAATTTTGTAACTTACAAAATTTAAATAAATTTGACAACTCATTATTTTTTGAACGACAGCGCCATCTACCGGGTCCAACAAAAAAATTTTTGGCATCATCTAACATACATACAGTACAAGCTCGGTATTCGCGACTACCCATTATCGCGACGGCCCGGTTATCGCGACGGCCCGGTTATCGCGACGGCTTAATTTTTAACATTGCAGGTTCTATAATCGCGACAGTTTTCGAAAAAAAAGGGTTCTATTTTCGCGACTTTTATCTGTTTTTTAAAATTTGTTTACAATGTCTATAATCAAAAAAGGGAAATCCCAGTCTTTTGGTATATCAACCTTTTTGGATGATTTTGGTCTTCAATTTTGTCAGTTCATTCGTGTCATTTGTTGTGTAAATACATCTCTTAATATGGGAAAAGTTCAACATATTTTAAAGCCAACGATTTCTCTAAAATTAGAGATTTAAAAAAAAATTAAAAGTGGAGATTCCGTAAATTCAATTTGCGTAAATTACAAGTTGCACAAGTCTTCGGTTTACCGCATTATAAAGCAAAAAAAATTCGTACGTACAACAGAAAGTGGTCCTGGCAAACGTTGCACCTTAAAGAAAGCTGAGTACCCAAGAATGGAAAAAATGCTTTATAAGTGGTTTATAAAACAAAGGGAAAAAAATGTTCCAATGTCAGCAGAGATTTTACGAGCAAAAGCCAGTCATTTGTATTCCAAAATTTATCAAACCAATTCAGGATTCAATGCCAGTGAAGGATGGTTGAAGAAATTTAAGCGACGACATGGAATTAGATTTTTAAAAATTACGGGTGAGAAATTGTCTTCGAAACCTCATCTTATTGATCCATTTGTGAAAGAGTTTAAGGATTACGTTGATGAGCATGGGTTGATTCTTCACCAAATCTACAATGCCGACGAATCCGGTTTGTATTATAGGATGCTTCCAAATCACACTCTTGTCACATGTAATGAGAAAACGGCTCCCGGAAGAAAAATATGTAAAGGGCGAATAACTTTTTTGCCCTGTTCAAATGCGAGTGGAACAGACAAACTGAAATTGATGGTTGTTGGAAAATCGAAAAACCCACGCGCCTTTAAATGCTTTCTCAATAATCCTGTAATACACAAGTCCAGTAATAACGCCTGGATGACATCATTTTTATTCAAGGACTGGTTCCATCACGAATTTGTTCCCCACGTAAGTTAATTTTTACCAATTAGTAAAAGTAAGTTGTTCTTAAGTAAACATTTTTTAGGTACGAGAATTTTTGGTTTCAAAAGGTCTCCCGCAAAAAGGAGTTTTGCTTTTAGATAACGCGACGTGCCACCCAGTTGAGGAACTAAAAAGTGATGATGGTTCAATTATAGCAATGAATCTACCACCCAATTGTACTGCACTTATTCAACCATTAGATCAACACGTTATCAACTTGGTCAAATTAAATTATAAAAAACAACTGCTCACCCACTTGCTTGGCGAGAAGGAAACAAATTTGGAGCTCAAACTAAAAAACTTTAATCTCAAAAATGCAGTTCAGATTCTGGCTACGTCCTGGGATAAAATATCAGTGTCCAATATCCAAAAATCCTGGAAAGCCTTGCTCGAATTCGGTAGTGGATGGAGTGAAGAGGATAACATGCCCTTAAATATTTTACAAAATATAATTCAGGAAGAAAACGAAGATCTTTCAACTATTGGTACACTTGTAGCTCAAGTTGGTACGGAAAACCTGTTCACGAATGCTGACATAAACAACTGGATTCAAGAAGAATTTCATATGGGAAGTAATGAGGAGCAACTGGAATTATCAGATACGGAATCGGAGGATATATACGAAAGTGGTCATGAAGAAAACAAAATTAAAGTGGACGATGCTATAACATCGATAAACATATGCATACAATGGGCTTTAGAAAATGATAAGCCGATAACAGCACTATATGAACTACGTGATTCAGCTGTTATTTTAAAAAATAATTTGCCAAAAAAGCAACTCAAAATCTCCAATTTCTTTAAAAATGTTTAAAATATATCAATAAAAACAATTCTAATTTTTAAAATTACATAAAATTTTTCAATAAAATTTTGGGTTCTGTTTGCGCGAAAATTCGTTTTTCGCGACAGGTCTGGTTTTTAATTAGTCGCGAAAATCGAGCTTGTACTGTATATGTATATTCTTAGTTTCAGTGAAATCGCACCGTAAATTAGAATATTCGAAATAACTTTACCCCAGCGCCACCAATCGGGTCCATTTATACATACTAAAATTTCTTATGACGAAACATACATACATTCTGAATTGCAGTCAAATCTCACTGAAAATAATAATTTTGTTTATAACTTGACCCCAACGTCAGCTAGAGGGTTAAAGCTAAAAAAAACACAGAAGAGCTCGAATCTTAGCTCGACAGCTCTTATGGTTCCGGAGATCATTCGTTACAAACAAACGCACCAACGTTTTTATATACATACATATATAAAATTCTCGTGTCGTGGTTTCTGTAATTGAACTCCTCCGAAACGGCTCGACCGATTCTCATGAAATTTTGTGTGGATATTGGGTAGGTCTCAGAAACGGACAACAGGTATTTTTTTTTTGGATATCTCAAGTGGGCGTGGCACTTATGGCTATCATAGTACTCCAGATATCTGATTTTAAAAGTTCACTTTGTATGGGGGGTACCCCTCCCAGTGGCCCTATTAAAAAAAAATTTACGTTGTCCGATTCTCAGACCTACCCAATATGCGCACAAAATTTCATGAGAATCGGTCGAGCCGTTTCGGCGGAATTTTACCACAAACACCGCGACACAAGAATTTTATATATAAGATATTTTTTTTTTAATTTTTTTAAAGTATTGAACAAAAAGACATTTATTTTTTGAATATATGTATATAAAATTAATTAATTTTTACTATTTTAAAACATTTTTCAGCATTTCCCAAAAAAAAAAAGGATCTCATTTCATGTTTTTTACGTTTAGTTCGGAAATTTTGAAAATATTTCATATTGACTTCAAATTATAAAAATTTTAGTTAAGATGAGCAACCGAATTTGTATTTGTATTTGTATTTATTTGTTTTCCAAAACAACAAGATCAAAAATCTTATAATTATAGTTACGGATATCATATAAGTCATCACTACCAACAAGAACATTTTTGGGTAATAAAATATAAAGTGTGATCATGTTACACACAAAATAATAAAAGCGACCAACACGATCAGCACTGCTTATACAGTAACTTAAAAGTTCTAGATTTAGCATACACAAGCAGTGCTGTGTACAATTAAGCTGATACGGGGTTTACTGTAGCAGTCAACTCTTTTGGTGTTGCACAATGATTGTTGGATTGTATATGTAAAATTAGCCAAGACTGTTCTGTCCGTTGCTACACAATTGCACTGTATATTAAAACATTTTGTAAGCATATTTTTAGTATAAATAGCGTTCGATTCTGTTCGATCGAGACACTTTTGCTTTTACAACTAAAAGAGCCAAATTGATCGGCTCAAGCAAAGTAATTAATTAAAAAGGAAATATTGAAACCTTAAAAACAATTTGTTATCCTTTTTATTTATAAAGGAAGAAAAAAATATATATATAATATTAATAGGCTAGGCGATTTCTTGTGTTACTTTGTGAATTGGCTAAGTTGAAAAATAAAGATGTCTAGAAATTGCACTCGAATTTCGAGTGCTGGAATCGGCTAGTAAATAAAATTATGCATAGAATTTAAAAATTTGTTTCTTAAACTGTTGGGCGTTGCTTATAAATTTAAGATTTGATGGTAGCAAGTTCCAAAGACGTATTCAATTCACATAGAATTGAAATTTTGAAAAAGAGTTTTCGTATTTAACAGACTGTGTGTCATTGGGCCTTTCAGAGTGCTTTAATTCAAAATTTCCGAATAGATACATTGGATGGCGAGTGAATATAAACTTATGTAAAAGTATCAATGTTCTAAAATTTAACAGATCAGAAAAGGTTACGCCATAAAGCTTTTAAGAGTACTGAGAAATGTGGTCATATTTTCACAAGCTAAAAACATATCTTAATATGGAGTTATACGTTGATAGAAGTTTTCTACTACTTCTGGAATTAGTTTTTGCATATATTTCGCATCCATATAACAATGTGGGAATGCGATAAGTTTTAGCAATTAATGTACGAATTTTTTGTGGTGTAAAGTATTGGGTATGCCATAAAGTCCGTAACATTGAAAAAGTTTTCCCTGAAGCAATATTTATGTGGTCAGACTACGTCAGTGAGCCGGTAAAAGTAACCAAGATTTTTCGCAGTTTGTACTATTTTTATTCGTTGATTATTCAGAAGTAATATTGGCTCCTGGGGCAAGATCAATGTTCTTTTGGCTAATACTAAACATTTAGACTTGAGAGAATTAAGACACAGTCCGTTCGCATTTGCCCATCCAATGACTCTCTCAAGCTCCATGTTAATATTCTCAATGCAATTGTTTATATTATCGATGTGACTACTGACATAGAGTTGCATAGAGTTGTATATAACAGTATTCCAGTTTTCGTGGTAGATCATTAACATATATCGTAAAAAGTAGAAGTCCAAGTATAAAACCCTGCGGCACACCCTTTAAAACTGGCAAAGAATAAGAAGTTTTATTATTTACAACGACAGACTGAGAGCGACCTGATAAATACGATGATAGCAATCGAGTAGAAAATGAAGAGAAATTAAACATTTTATATAGCTTAAAGCAAATAACATCATGATCTACCATATCGAAAGCTTTGGAATGATCCAGTAGAATAAGTAGTGCTACGTCACCAGCATCGATACGTCGCCGTATTTCTTCAGAAACATCAATTAAAGCCATTATGCAACTTTATCATTAATTAATTTATTTAAGTAGTAAAACAATAACAACATTCCAGCATTTCGTAATGAATTTGTTGAACAAGTTTTCTTAAATATAAACTTTAAACTTTTTTACATTATAGGGAATTCAATTTTTATTATACCCTATTATGCACTATTTGGGCAAGGTATGAGTTTGTGCTGATTTTTGTAACTACCAAAAAATCGTTTATTATACAGTTTAACTTATAATCAGTTTCTGAGTCGATTTAGTGATTTCCGTCCGTCTGTGTCCTAATCTGAATATAATGGGACAAACGATGTTGAAATTGGTGAAAATCGGTTAATGTTCAGACCTAGTCCCCATACAAATGCTCCCTATAAGAGCAGCTTAAATTGCCATCAAATCCAAATTACCATATAAATCGCGGTCAAATTTGGTTTGTGAGTGTTTATTGCACCCAATAATGAAATTTAATGTATTTTATTTAAATATTCATATACTTTATATATATATATATATATCTATATATATAAAATTGAATGTGTGTTTGTTTATTTGTTTGTTTGTGTGTACCTTATAGGAGACCAAACCTCTGGACCGATCTTCCTGAAATTTTCACAGCATTTAACTGGGACTCTGGCATGATTAATAGAGTACTTTTTTTTGACCACGCCCACTTTTACGCCCACTTTTTTAAAATTATGTAATTGCTCCCATATAGTTTTTAACAGATTTACTTCAAATTATATACACATTATACTCCAGGCGAGGTAGAAATAAACATTTCTTACGCCACGCCCCCTTTCACGCCCCTTTTCACGCCAAATTTTGTTTGAAAGTTTTAAACTTTTTTTTCTCTGTACAAATTTGTTCCTTCCAACGGATTTTTTTATTTGGTAGTATATTGCTCTTAATACTGTTAACGTCGCCATATAACTATCAACCACGCCCATTTCACCGCCCCCTTTTTTTTTACTTATACCACTAACAATGTTTGCTATACAAAATAATATTTTTTTATATGTATTTATCTAAAGTTTTATACACTTTTTATCTACAGGTAAGGTAGCCATACATTTTTTTATTACCAAGTCCCCCTTTTTCGCCCCATTTTACCTTAAATCATAATTAATCTGCTTTCAATCTATCTATATATGTATATAAAAATGAATGTGTGTTTGTTTGTGCTTTATAGGAGGCCAAACCAAAGAACCGATCTTCCTGAAATTTTCAGAGCGTGTTACTGTGACTCTGGAAGGAACAATATGCTATATAAATTTTTGATTGGACAAAGGGGCGGTGCCACGCCCATATAACCCAAAATTTGAAAAAGTCATATCACGGGAATTTTTTTACCTACAGCAGTCATATTTGGTACATATGGTATTAGCATGAATAGAAATACATACAAGAAGAAAAGTGGGCGGGACCACGCCCCTTTTTAGAAAAATAAAAAATCGTAATATCTTCTAAACTACTGGAAGGATCGTCATGAAATTTTCACAAAAGGATATTTTTGCGAAATAATAAGACCTTAGCTATATAAAGTTGTTAGTGGGCAAAGGGGCGTGGCGTATATATAAAAACGTTGATGCATTTGATTGTAACGAATGATCTCCGGAACCATAAGAGCTGTCGAGGTAGGATTTCCAGCATAGGTTCGGTTCGAGCTCTTCTGTTTTTTTTTTTTAGTTTTAACCCTCTAGCTGGCGTTGGGGTCAAGTTAAAAACAAAAATTTTTACTTTCAGCGCGATTTGACTGCAATTCAGAATGAACGTATGTTTCGTCATAAGAAATTTTTGTATGTATAAATGGACCCGATAGGTGGCGCTGGGTAAAGTTATTTCGAATATTCTTATTTATGGTGTGATTTTAATGAAACTAAGAATGTACATATATGTATGTTAGAAACATTTTTTTATTGGACCCGGTAGATGGCGCTGTCGTTCGAAAAATAATGAGTTGTCAAATTTATATAAATTTTAATAAATAAACTCACAAACGTTTTTATATATAAATATTCTAACGAAAAAGAAGGAAAAAGCCGCTACATTATTGCATGGTGGCCGCACAGCTCATTCAGCACTCAAATCACCGTTAAACGTACAAAAAAATGAGAATGCCGTCTGTAATATCAAAAAACATTCCGGTATGGCAAAAGTTCTGCAAAAATGCAGTATTTTTATTTGGGATGAATGTACCATGGCTCACAAACATTGTGATTTGATTTGATAAAAGATTTGAAAGGCAATGAAAGATTTTTTGGTGAAGCTCTCATTTTATTATCTGGAGATCTTCGTCACACATTTTATATAGGTATATACAGATTTTAACTAAATTAAAAATTCATTGAGGGCAAAACAACGTTTGCCGGGTCCAGCTAGTATATGTATATAGATTAAAAAAACATTGAAAAAAAATTTGTCAAAAAATAAAATTTCATAGTATTTGCACTCGAATTTCAAGTGATGGGCTCTAGTAAATAATAATTATACGTACTGAATATGTTACGTTATTCAAAAAATTGACTAAAAATAGGAAATATGGATTTTTTTAAAAAAGATTTCAATAGATAAAATTAGTCCAACTTGATTTGCTGAAGCTATTAGCTGAAGAATGAAATGAGAAATCATCCATGGTTCTTGAGTTATAGTTGAAAAACTAAGCAAACAAATATCAAAATTAAAAAAATATAAAAGGTTATAAAAAAGTTTCGTTGAGAATGCCAAACCCTTTCGAGGTTTTACTCTACTGGCTTAGTTTTTTCACCCTGACTTCAAATTTATCCCCGAGAATGGCTGTTGTAATCAGTAGTCCCAAATGAAACCCTGTAGGATAATTCTTAGTCATAGTCCCCTAAGTCAACAAAAATATTGCACAGATTTTTCTCGTAATTGGTTTGTATATTTTTTTTGGAAAGAATAAGTCAAAGGTATACTTTTCCACCTAGTCTCTATATAAATATAGCATACGATATGAACTTTTTCATATCTGCACGCAAAAAAATTAATAGCAATGCCACTCAAAATTGGTTTTTACTAATTTCCTGTATCCAATTAGTTGGAACTAAAGGGTTTTTCGACAGGGACGCTACAAAAGTAGAAAGACAGGGACAGCAAACGACGCCATATTTCTTGCCGCTCTTTTGGCATTTCTCTTCACTAAGGTTTGCCATTTCATGATGGAAAGATATACGAGCCAACAACGAGTCGAAATTATTAAAATTTACTACCGAAATTCGGAGTCAGTGGCTTCAACGTTAAGAGCGCTACGTCCAATTTATGGTCGTCATAATCGTCCTAGCAGATCAACAATTGAGCGTCTAGTGGAAAAATTTTAATCCACAGGCACAGTACAAAATGTTTCCGTGCCAGTGAGACAAAGAAGTGCCCATAGTGTCGAGAATATTGCTGCCGCTGAGGCTTCAGTTGAAGAAAGCCCAAATGTGTCTCTCGCACGTCGTTCTCAAGCGTTGGGCATCTCTGTGACGTCGTTGTGGCGAATTTTCCGAAAAGAGCTTGGCCTACATCTTTACAAGATCAAACTGACGCAAGAACTGAAGCCGCTTGACCACCAGAAGCGTCATGTGTTCGTGAATTGGGCTGAGCAACAACTTGAAAATGATTCGGATTTTCACCGAAAAATCATCTTCAGCGATGAGGCTCATTTCTGGCTGAATGGCTTCGTCAATAAACAAACTATGCGTTATTGGTCAGACAGAAATCCACACGTACTCCATGAGTCATCATTGCATCCCGAAAAAAATTACGGTTTGGTGCGGTTTATGGGCCGACGGCGTCATTCGGCCGTACTTCTTCCGTGATGATCAAGACCGGCACGTTACTGTGAATGGGAATCGCTACCGTTCAATGATAACCGAATATTTTTGGGTCCAATTGGATGATATAGACTTGGAGGGCATTTGGTTCTAACAGGACGGCGCCACAAGCCACACAGCGAATGTCACAATCAATTTATTGGAAACCAAGTTTGGAGAACGTGTTATCTCACGTAATGGTCCAGTCGATTGGCCGCCTCGGTCGTACGATTTGACGCCGTTGGACTATTTCCTGTGGGGCTACGTCAAGTCTATGGTCTATGCCAACAAGCCAGCGACGATTGATGAACTTTGTACGAATATCGAACGTGAAATTGCAGCAGTATCGGCCGATTTATGCTTGAAAACCGTCGAAAATTGGGTTCAGCCTCTGGACTTCTGCAAGCGTGCCCATGGTGGCCATGCAAAAGAGATCATTTCCAGACATAATGGCATCGAACGTACTTTCATAGGAATAAAGAATTTTATTGATATCCAAAACCGTTTTTGTTTTATTTTAAAAAGCTTTTGTAGCGCACTTATTGAAAAACCCTTTAAGATGCTTTATCTATACACATGGTAATGACTGTAATTTTCTTACTTGTTTTTTCTTACATTATCCTTGAAATTTTTGACCAAGAAATTGGGTGAAATAGTAAAAAGAAAATAATTTGGAATTCTGGAACAAAATCTATTCTTTTGAGTGCCTCTTCTAAATTAGTCTTAGAAGGCGAATAATATTAAGTTCTACTAGCAGATTCCAGTTCTCGAAATTCAAGTGGCGATTGTAGGAAATTTTTTTTTTCATTTAATAAAGGTATTCTAATCAATTCTAACAAATTTACAATTCAACAATTTTAAATATGGTTTGTGTCCAATATTATTTTTAATGTTATTGGTTTATGTCCAAAATTATTTTTCAATTCAATTCAACTATTATTGTGAATGAAGGAAACAAACTGACAAAGACATTAACAAATTTAAGAAGCACGCACATGGCATTGTATAATTTTATGTATATGTTAGTAGCAACTTTAAATACATTTTACTCCTAAAAAAAAAATTAAAAATTTAAAAATCGGTAAATCTGCTGAACAGGTAAAAAAAAAATACCTTTCAAATTAGATACGTTTGCTCAAAATCGGGAGAAAACTGTGGAGCAAATAATCGGTCACAAGAAATTACCTATTAATATTATAGATTTTTAGATATATACTATACTGTATTCTACTATACCATTTTTTTAACCGATTGGTATAGGTTATCGGCTAGTCTTACTATAATTTTCTTACTTTTATTCATTTCATTTATTTACCGCAAAACCATTTTTGTAGTGAAAATACGAAATTCCTTCAATTTAATAAAAAAAAAAGTAATATTTCAAATCATATTTTAAAAATTCGCTTCAAGTGGTATTAAAAAAAAACTTTAATATCTTTCATATCAAAACAAAATAATAATAATAATGAATATCAAATAAAAATCGAATTTAAATTACTCCCGTTATGGTGTATACATAGGAAAACTTCGATAGCAATGCGCTTTTTCTTAGCCCACAGAATAAACTTCAACAAATTTGCTTCTGCTAAGCCACAAAATTGTATATTAACAGCCGTATTCATAAGCAAAATTTTGGCACTGCATCCATCCATTTAACAAACTATGTTCAACTTATGTACAAATACTACTTAACTCTTGAATAACTGTTGTCATTTTGACAATTCTGTCAACTAAAAATTTGTAAATTGAAAAACCTCAGTGAAATACAAAATATTTCATTTAATAATATTGTTTTATTAAAATAAACATAAAAAATAACTTTTTATAAAAATGATAAAAAAATCAAAATTTTGCAATATTACAATCTATAATATTAATAGCCTAGGCGATTTCTTTTGACCGATGCTTTGTTCAATTTTTTTATCCTGATTTTGACCAAACGTATATTATTTGAAAGGTATTTCTTTTTAGCCGTTTTGCAGATTTACTAATTTTTTAATTTTTTCCTTTATTTTGAGTAAATTGCATTTAAAGTTGCTACTAACACATACATAAAATTATACACATGCTATGTGTATTTTATTAAATTTATTAATGTGTTTGTTAATGAGTTTGTTATCTTCATTCACAATAATAATAAACCATAAAAGTGTTGGTTTTTGAATTGGCTAAGTTGAAAAATAAAGCTGCCCAGAAATTGCACTCGAATTTCGAGTGCTGGAATCTGCTAGATTTAATTAAAACACCTCTTTTTTCTAATACCATCTCCATCATTATTATTTCCATACTAAAATTATGTTCTTCAATCATTTGATGTTCATTTGAAATCTTCAATTTTATTTTAAGCATCTGATGATATTGTGTTCAACTTTTTTGTTCTTTTTTCGGAAATGTTTTTTTTTTGTTCACCGATATAACCCACCCTCTGTCTCGTCCCCACTTGATAACTCCAATAAACAATTAGGAATATTCTTGTCATTTTTAAAATATTTTTCTGTTGTTTTTCCACTTTGATGGACAGTTCTTGAGATGTTGAGATGCGATTATTTAACGACGATTAATTAACGCCTCTTCCAGGCTGCGGAGGATCTCAGAGGTGCACCTCCTATTTTCTGCTTCATTTGTCTTAAAAACAAACAAATTTTTATCACAGATTTTATCTTTCTCCGTTGGAATTATATTTGTTTTTATAAAATATCCTGAAAATATTTTACGTATACTAAGTTACAGATATGTAATATCATAGAAACTCGTATACTAGTAACTAACCTTTTCATTCTGATCCCAGTTAGATGAGCTTTTTGAATCTTTTTTTAATTTGGTCCATATTTTTATTTTTCTGCCTTTTTATTGGTTAAATTAAGATGACAATATAAAAATCATAGGTGATTAAAAAAACGCGATCAATACCACAAAAACACAGTTAATTTTAACTAAATCAGGGATGTTAAAATTCTAGTTAGGCAGGAAATAAAAATCACATGAATAGGGTCAACAACAACTGGTGCGTAAGCCTTAAATCACATTCTAGTTGTGAATTCGCGTAGCGCACATCCAAACTTTATATGAAAATTTATAAAAAAAGGAGTCATTCAAACAGGGCGTCGCTTAAAAAAAAAAAAAATTGTGGGAATCTTCTTAATTCATTTTCGTTTGTTAATCGATCACTTTTGGACGAGCAATTTTAAATGAAAAGTCTCGAGTAACGAAAATTAAGTGATTATTTTATTTTAGTTATATATACAGTAATTAAATTTTGTATTTATCCGAAAAATTAATACTAGCAGATTCCAGCCCTCGAAATTCGAGCGCAAATTCTAGGAAATTTTATTTTTTCATTAAATAAAGACCCTAAAAGTATGCTAATCAATTATAGCCAATTCACAAATCAACACAACCAACAACATCTTTATTACAAACATAGCATTGTATAATTTTATGTATGTGTTAGTAGCAACTTTAAATGCGATTTACTCAAAGTAAATGAAAAAATTTAAAAATCTGTAAATCTGCAAATCGGCTAAAAAGAAATACCTTTCATATAATATACGTTTGGTCAAAATCGGGATAAAACGGTAGAACAAAACATCAGTCACAAAAAATCACCTAGCCTATTAATATTATAGATTAAAATTAAGCGAATAATTTTGAAATATCAATCGCTTATTCGCAGTTTCCGTTTTGATTGATTCCAATAAAGCAAATAATTTGGTTGCCCTAGTTTAAAGTGAACACTTTAGCAACTTTTTCAACATTTAATATTTCCTTCAGAGATGATTATGTAATAATTTTTAAATAATAATAAAAAGTGCTTAATACTTTTCCTAAAAAAAATCTGAATAAATGATTATCTGCTCGTCAAACCGTTCTACTTGCCTCCTTTAATAACAATTCATGGACTAGTTTCAGACCCAATTCCATTAAATATGACAAACATAATTTGTCAAGAGTTATCACCAAAAAAAATCATTTACCCAGAATATAGATAAATAAAATATATAAACATCACTAACTTATCTGTCTTCTTGTACAAACTCTAAAACATTTTAATGCAACAACATTAAAACAATTATAAACTATGATTATAATTTGTTTCTCCATTTGTTTTTTTTCATGCCACACACACATTGTAATCGTATCACTTACAGCTCACAACGGCTTCTAAGTAGACAAAAGAAGGAAACACCAACAGTTTTGTAAAATGTATCCACTTCAAAAAAATTTAATTTGATAATAAATCTTGGCAATGCAGTTTAAAGAAACAATTAACATACATCTGTTCAAATGTGTGCATGAGAATGACTGAACGAACGAATAACTAAACTAAATGAATGACTGAATGTATGCAAGAGTATGCCACTCGTACTACAATAAATTAGAAAACTTGGAGTTTTTAATAAAGTAACGAGAAAGAAAAAAAATCTTGGCAAACTTCAAGAGAATGAAGCGAATTTGCAGATATTATATTTGTTAATAACAGAATGAAAATTGTGCAGCAATTGAAGGGGATACTTGCCTTGCAATTTAGCTATGGGTCCAATTACAAACTTATCAAGTAGTGGTTGCTCTACTTGATTAAACATATAACTAAATTTTTATCGTGAAATAAGAAAAACCACCCATGAATTGCAAAAATTGCCAACATTAAGCAATTGTGAACAAAACGACTCCAATCATTTCGTAGAGTACGAGTAATATCTGAACAAAATTTAGCAAAATAATTAAATACATACGAGTAGTAAACTTAAACTAAAAAAAAAAACATAATTAAAATTAACAAAGATTTCCTAAATCAGAGTAAGCCAGAATACATTTACACTCGAATGTTTCGTAGAGTACGGCCTGTGCAGTAGGATGGTACTTATTTTGTATTATAAAACTGAAATAAGCAAACATAAAAAATAATAATAAATTTTTATACTAATAAGATATGAAATCCATTGTTTTATAACTTCCGGTAAAAGAAAAAAAAATTTTTAAGAGATATATCTGTGGTTTTCTAGAATAACCGCGTATGCCATAAAATCAAAATGTTCAGGGGAGCCAAAAAAAACGTTATATATGAAATTATTGGCTCGATATAAAGATTTTAGAGCTTTTTTTTAACAGTCCTGTAGATATGGGCAATAAATGCTTTATATAAAATTTTGAGTCAAAAATCTTGAGAGGAATAGATCCTAGAGAAGGACGAAAAAACAATATGTAAATTCCACTTAAAGTGTGTGCAGATAAAACAACTTATGTCGACAAACGTCGTTTTCTTTGAAAAAGAAAACTACCAATGCAACCACCCATGTAGACATAAGTTGTTGTTGCTTAAAAAATTGATTTTTTTTGTTCGTCAACAAAAAGTTAACGGGACTAATGATGAGAATATAATAACGTATCAAGAATAATGGTGACAAAAAATAACAGAAATAAACACATAAGTTTTTACAAGTGGTTATAAACTGAAAACTAATCCAAAATTATTTTGCATTTTTTTTCATTAATAACAACGTATGTCGCTATGTGTCGTTTTCTGAGAAAATAATTGGTCAACAATCAAACGTAGGTTGATATACGTCATTAGTGCTGCAAATTAATTTAATAAACATTTAAGTTACTTCGTTATTTAAAGAAAAAACTCAGAAATGGTCAATATTTTTTTTTTAAATTGAACACATATATAGAGTGTTAAAAATTAATATATTTGGCATCGTTAACTCAAAACTGACAAAAATGGACATACGCGGTTATCCTAGAAAACCACAGATATGTGAAATATAAATTTTTATATATCTATTATTTAATGCTAAATTAA
>OY821518.1:11871599-11889099 GCA_963682025.1 Cordilura impudica
AAAATTTTATGCAGAAGAAAGAAATGTAAAATAAGTTCCTTATAATATTAAAAAAATTAAAAAAAAAATAATTGAATTTTATTATTCAGTTCAACCATTCCCAAGGAATAGAATTGCTAATTGCTTAATTCTCAAAGAATTTAATAGAATGAAATTGATTTTGAATGAAAGCAAAATTTCGGAAACATAAATATTTTTGATTTAGAGAAAAATATATAATTTATATACAATAAGTCTATTAATGAACAACTTTTATATAAACTTAATACAAATTTGAAAGAAAGGAGAATGCCATCATTAAAATTTGAATGAAATGGTTGAAAGTTTCGGATAATATAATGGTTTTATATAAATAATAGAAACGTGTAATATTCTTAAGAAGTTAAAAAATCCATTATCTTAAAATTAGTTTAATCTATTACAAAACAAATAAGAAAATTATAGTTGGTCTAGACCGACTATACGATACTCCATACCATGCATTTAGAGACCCTATCTCCTACGTCCAACTAATTAGATATACAAAATAAGCATACACCAAACTTGAGTGGCATTGTTATTAGTTTTTTTGCCTTTGGATATGAAGAAGTTCATATCAAATGCTATATTTATATGGGGACAGGGTCAAAAAATGGACCATTCCTGACCATATGTGGTAAGGTCACTTATTTTTTGCAAAACATATACAAACAAAATTTGAGAAAATCTGTGCAATATTTTTGTTTTCTGATAGATTTAAGAAAATATAGGGCTATAACTAAGAATTGTCCTATAGGGTTTATTTTTGGACTACTGATAAATTGATGTAATAAACATAGACAAAACTAATTTGACCGAGATCTATGTGATAATAGCGTTCATCCTATGGCCGATAGGAGCTTATACACTAAATTTGATTACAAGGCTTACATGGATACACAGACGGCCAGACGGATATTGCTACATCGACTCAGGAAGTGATTCTATAATAAAAGATGGGTCGAAGTCAGGGACCGTAATAATTATTCCTTTTTTCATAAAAGTCACATGATAACAGTTATTTTTTTATTGTTATTTTTCCGAGCAAATATAACAGTTATTGTTTTATTTTTATTTTTGTGAGCAAAAATAACAGTGATTTTTATTTTTTCGAGCAAAAATAACAGTTATTTTTTGATTTTTATTATTTTTGAGCAAAAATAAAAGTTAATATTATTTTGGAGTTAAAGTAGTTTTGCATGAGTAATTTTCCAGCATCTGATCAACGCAAGGTTCGTGAATGGGTATCTATCGAAAACTTTGTCTCAGTTCTAGCACCTGTACATTAGGGTGGAGTGAAAATGTATGGACTTTTTCAAAATTCTTTTTTTTTCCAACGTCACACAGTGGCGTCCGTAGAGCAAACGAGGTTGCAAAAATCAAAATTTTCATGTGCGCCGACGAAGTTTTGAATAAACCCATGTTATAGGAAATTTTTCAACGATTTCAAATATGCTACTCTTAATAATATCACATTTTTAGTTTAGAAGATATAACCGTTCAAAGTTGACTGACTTTCGGTTTTCAAAAAAACACACAATTTTTAGTCAATTTGTTGCCTTATTTTTTGTTTGTGTTGATTGATGTATTTATATTGAATGTATAATGATAAAAAAAATTAACTGTTTGCTTTGTGTTTCTCCTGGTAAATCACTATTTAAAAACTATCCGTTTTTTCACTATTTTTCAATTTTGACGGAAAATAAAAAAAAAATTTTTTTTCTATATTTGCCATATTTGCAAAACATGTTCTTTGATTATTTCTTTATATAATTCAAAAGGTTTTATCTGCCCGTACGTGCCCGTTTGGCTTCTAGAGGTAAAAAAGATTAAAAAGACATGGTTGCAGAAATTGTATGGCGTGCATCCCTTACATGTTTTGACTGACAGTAGTTTGATCTAATAGTTTAAAAATTGCATTTTAAGTCGGTTGTCTACCTGCGAGCCTCTGCCAAAGTCTACTCCCAATATTCTGTTACAGACACAGTATGCACAAAAAACTACTCATTGAAATTCGCAGGTACGCACCTCACTTAAAAATTACTTTGGAGTACAAATGGTCAAGAACAATATTGACTTATGGTCCCTCCAGGTAGGCACAAATCTTATTTAGATACGAGCATAATATCAAAATTGCATAATCCAGCCTAAACCCATATGTATGCAGGGAACAGGTAAATTTTTAGGCATGGTAGCATAAGCCTATATATTGCAAAATAAGCATAATGCCTGGATTAGGCTGCGACTGAAAGTTGGCGCAACAAGTACTGAAACCATGGCGTTAAACAATTTAAAATTATTTGAACTATTTAGAAGGTCAACCACACCAAAGTTTTTCACGGAAGCTGCTTTAGAAGAACTTGATAGCTTATACGGAAATATTGAGAGAAGCGAAATTATAAAAAATAATTTTTATCTGATATATGCAAATATTAAGGCAAAATGGGTGAAATCTAATCGAGCCATTCAGAACTTCAACTCCAAATACGAGGACTGGCTTAATGAAGACACCATCCTGGATATATTGGCAGTATATAAACCCACCACATCAACCAGAGGAGCAAAAGGAAGGCCAAAAAAAAAGTATTGAGAAGTGTTCAATTTTCACAAGAAAGAGGAAACTTGCCGATGCCACCAATGACTTGACCACGAAGCATTTATCGGACGCACTGTCTATTAAATATACAAAGGATAGTGAAAGAGTTAGGTCGCAGATTACAAAATCTGTTGCTGATGCAAGCCCACTGCGACTAAAAAGGATTAAGGAAAGCATTCCCACGCCCACAAACGCACACATTAAAAAGCATGGTTCCGAAGAAGCCTTGGCCTTGTTTATGGACTTACAACTTTCTAAGGAAAAATATGAGATACTACGGGCATCATTGATGCGACACAGGGTTGGCGTTTTACCAGGATACAAGCATATTACGCAAGCCAAAATAAATTCACGACCACTGCATACGGAGTTTACGGAAGTCTCTGTGAAAGCCAATCTGCAGGACTTCATGGGCCATACAGCAGAACGGTTGTTGGAGAGTCTTCCTGAAAATGAGGTGAAAATTCTTCCTGAGAAACTGACATTGATCAGCAAATGGGGCTGCGATGGATCATCCGGACAAAGCGTTTATAAGCAAAGGATATCTTCCGACGACGCTACAATATCGGACGGAAATATGTTTATGGCATCTGTTGTTCCTTTGCGGCTAAAATCTGATGTTTGCCTACACTGGAAAAATCCACGTCCGTCATCAGTGCATTATTGCCGACCAATAATGTTTCAGTTTGCAAGGGAATCGGCAGATCTCATAAGGACCACGGTGAAGGACATTGAAGAACAAATAAGCAAGATTAAGCCTACAAAGCTGCAAATTGGTGAAGGAAAATATATTGAATGCAATTACGAGTTCCACCTGACCATGGTTGACGGATAAGTCGTAAACGAACTGACAGGAACAACCTCAACATTGTCATGTCCGATTTGCAAAAAGAGTCAGAAGAACTTTGGTAATTTAAACGATTCTACAAACGAGGAGAATTACGAATATGGAATGTCACCATTGCACGCAAGGATAAGGTGTAAGGAGTTCTTGCTAAAACTGGCGTATAGCCTACCACAAGAGGAGCAAAACTTCGATGAAAATACATCAGTAAAGGATAAGGAAAAGATTAGAAAGAAGCAAATACAGGATGCTTTTTTTAAACAAGTTGGACTAAAAGTAGACTGTCCCAAGCACGGATACGGTAACTCAAATGATGGAAACACTTCTAGGAGATTTTTTGAAAATGATGAGGCAGTAACTAGAATCACTGGAATTGACAATCAAATCGTGAAAAGATTGGGAACGATATTGAATGTTTTAAACTGCAATTCTACAAAATATGGAGAATATGCATCGAAAACTGCATCTCTTTTAGCAGAAATGTATCCACAGAAGAAGTTGACCCCGACCGTCCAATTGGAGAGCTTTCTGAAGAAGCACAGGAGTCTCTTAACAAATTTTATAAAAAATATAGATTGCAGAACATATTCAAAGCATCAAGGGTAAGGCAAAATGAGGACCTCTTCAACATGTTGGCAGCATCTTCCGATCCACTAATTTCTTCCCAGCGGCATGTGAAGTCACGAATAAAGTTAGAAAATAATTATAGTTTAGAAATGATTAGTCTTTTAAATATACCTTCTCTTACGAATTGTGATGAATATTTTACAGAAAATTGATAAAATAAATTTAAAAAAGAAGTGTTTTTTTTTATTTTGTTGGGTAATAATTTAAAACATAAAACCCTAAAGAAAAAAAAATAAAAACAATCTAAAAATGTAAAAATAATTTTTTTTTAGTTACCATAAAATTGATTTTTCTACAAATTTTAACTTTGATAACCCATAAGTGGGACCCTACAAAGCGCACCCTCCAAACGCTCATGTCATAGGCTGAACAGTTATCTATCATATGCTGTTTAAACTGTTCAATTATGTTATTCGGTTCAAAAGATATGATTTTTGCAACGAAAAAACTCAAATGGCGCCACTGTGCGTCATAGCGATGAAAAGTTGCCTTGCGATAAATGAATTTAACGTACAAAATTTCACCGACTGGTCTTGATGCTTTGAGGTGCCCCAACACAATTGAATTTCAGAAAAAAAGAAAAATTTTTTTATATTATCATTTATTAAATAAATGATTAAATGTATGAATAAATGATTAAATATAAAAATACGCAGTTAAATATGATATTGTTTTTTTGAATTAAAATTAGGCATTTGTTGACGCGACAGTAGTCTTGCCCTAATAAAACCATCTCGTTTATTTTCCCCACAAACTGCACTTGAAGTTTCTGTCACCAACTTGATGCAGCGCTCTACGGCTTGAGTGTGACATGGAAAATCATGAATATTCTGACATGTGCCGAGACCGTTTTTGACAATGTCTTTCAAGGCTTCATCAGACATATTTAAAGTGAGAGGTGGCTCAGTTACCACACAGTCTTGCCACGTTATAATGTCGGCATAATCTTTGGCATCGAAATTGAATTTAGGCACCCTAAACGTTCGAAGTCCTCGTGCATATCCTGATCTTGCTTTCACGATTCTTTGATATGCTAGCTCCCGAATTATTTCTCTATCATCTCCAAGCATAGCAATGAGAATGTTCTCTGGGTGGCCAAAATATCCACATCGTTGGATTACCTTGTCAATGATCATCTTTAAATCAGAGTTTAAATAGCGACTCAGGCTAATTGTTTGCCATAGATGCTTTGCTCCGTTTGTGCACGAGGGATTACATTTTATTGTAAACCACATCGGACCATAAACTTTCATCATGTACGTGGCTAATACCACTAACTTTTCTTCAGCTTCAGTTTTAGTGGCATACAATCTAAAAATTCTATTAGCTGTTGTTAGCCATCTAGAATGGTTAAGGGGTCCAGGGTTAATATTGGCTAAATCAGAAGCAAATATACCAGTGCTGATAGCGAACATTATATCGTATAGATATTTTTGGTCGGTACTCAACTCATTCCTAGTAATTTCAGATAATACTGTTGATATAGCGGTGAATTCGACTATTGGCCTGGTTTGACAATTTTATTATTCAGATCCGATGGCACCTGAAAAGCATTTAGGTCCTGTAGTTTTTCCATCTAAATGTAACAACAAATGCCGCAGTGGTAGTTCATTAGAATGCAACTGACAGATAAACCATTGCCATGGTCTGTTTAGTTCTTCTTCCATCCCATGAATAATACCCCCTTTGAAACCTGTACTCACTACTGTTCCATCGCAGCCAACAACAGTTATTTCACTCAGTATTACCGACTTAAAATTCAAGTGAGTTATTATAGTAATATTTAATACCTTTAGCAGTCCCCAACTCACATGTAACGTGCCCGAAATGGTCGCTTCCTGGTTCCGATAAAATCACATAATGATCTTCAATCTGGAGTTTTCTGTAAAATTTCCCTTCTTTCAGAATAATAACCAAAGTTTTGTCCTTTTTCCCATCAAAGTACATACCGCGAATGATTTTATTGCGATTTGCTTCTTGTAGAGTTGATCTGACTTTAGCTCTCTCACGGCGTAACTTCGAACGATCAATAACACCACTTGGATCGTTTGATGAAATAATGCCAACATCTTTTAAGACAGAAGAAGCTATAATGGCAGCGGCTCTGTCAGAAACTCCAGTACGATCGGAGGCAAGGGCTAACGGTGGAAAATTTAATCTCTTTTTTTTTTGAGGCGGCGAAGCCATTTGTTTCAACTATTCTGGGTTTTTATGGTTAGGTCTAAAAGATGGCAGAATTAAGCTACCGCATGAGCTGCTGCTTTCGTTTGGCAAGCCAGCAGTTAAAGACCAAGAACAACAAGGTTTGTCAAAATAATTTATCTCTCTGTTACGCGATAAACTTTTTTCTTTTCTTTCTTGTTTCTTTCTTATACTTTATAGTTGCAATCACATCCACACCACCTATCATCATATTTCTGGTTGTTCTTTGATCCAGTAAAAAACTTATTTCTTCCTTGGGAACACGACTACCTTTAATGCAATTACAATTCCAGCTAAGTTTGCATTTACAGCTGCATATATCAAAAAGTGTATGGGACTCGGTTATAAATGTATTAATCTTTTCTTGATAATTTTTATTAGTTTGACGACCTTGATATGGTTTCATTAAGCTTCTATATTTGTTGTGGTAGGAACGAATAAGTTGAAGAATTCTATTTATACTCACAGTTGGCAGCAACGTTTTTTGCCATAGTTTTAAAACTTCGTGAGCCAATCTTTCAGATATTTCATGAACTGTCGGCTCTTTTACTGTTTTGTCAGGCTTTAATTCATGCTTGATGAATAAATAATTTTTCATAACGTCGTTATAAGTTGATAACTGAGATACAGATAACTTCTCCGGAAAACCTAACACAAGACAGCTTGTCGTTTGTCGCGTTCTAACTTGAGACATTTTATCCTAATCAATATAATATAATATATTAATGTAGTAATACTACATTGTAGTATTACTACAGTATTACAATAATTAATTAAACTGCGAATATAAAAGATGGAATATTATTCCATGGAATATTATTTCATCTTTTATATTCCAGGAGTATACTACTAACATTAAATAATTCCTACTAACATTAATAATCTGCACTGTTAAATTCAAATCATCAAACACAACAAGAACAAAATTAAAAGTCAATAAAAATTACTGAAAAGTTTTGAAGATTGATGGAAAATGACAAACTTAAAACCCGAGTAACGTTGCAAAAAATAGCAAACTAGATCAACTAACAACAAAATTGAACTTGATTCAAAATAATAAAATACAAGAAGTTAAAAAACATAAAGTGAAAATTTAATGATGTTGGGGGCACCTCTAAACATAGCGCCTACCCAACTGATTTTTTTTATGTTTAATAATGACCTAAAAGAACAACTTTTTGCAGGTATTACTAAGCAATTACCAAATAAAATGAATATCGCTCCACCCTACTGTACATGTATTAATGTAAAAACTTCAAAAACAAGTCAGTTGCTGTTAGGTGACTTCTATAAGTTTTGGCTGGAACTGTGTTTTCAATTGAAAAATATAAATCCTGAAATAAGTAAAATAATTTTGACTAACATAGAATCAAGACAAATTATGTTATTGAAAAACTACACAATATATGCTGCATTATTCTTGGACCCTAGATTCAGACGTTTGCTAACACGTCAGAAAAAAGAAGCAGCAAAACGGCACCAAAAAAAATTTTTTCAGCAAATTCAAAATTTAAAACTGGTTAGTTATCTTTGGAGTGTCCGTCAGACATCATTATCTATAATAGGCGATTTCTTGTGTCTGATGTTTTGTTCTACCGTTTTATTCCGATTTTGACCAAACGCATATTATTTGAAATGTATTTATTTTTAGCTGTTCGCCAGATTTACAGATTTTTAAATTTTTTCCGTTAATTTGAGTAAATTACATTTAAAGTAGCTACTAACACATACATAAAATGATACAATGCTAATTGTGTGTTTATTAAATTTGTTAACGTGTTTGTAATAAAAATGAATTTATTTTTTGTGTTGATTTGTGAATTGACTATAATTGATTAGCATACTTTTAGAGTCTTTATTTAACGAAAAAATAAAACTTCCTAGAATTTGCGCTCGAATTTCGAGGGCTGGAATCTGCTAGTCTTTATTATTACATACAGAAAATAGGGTGGCTGGTGGTTGTTTCACCAATATATGGTTGCTCACATCCCTTTAATACATGTGATACCAAGTTGAATTGATGGTTTTGTTGGAACACTCAAAGATCGCCTTTCTATATGCTTTCGAATCTGATGTGCAGAGGAGATTGCTGTGAGCAGTTAGTAGGAAGTGTTTGTAGTGTGAAAGGCGAGCTGGTGTGCGTTGGTTCGGGAAGAGGCATAAGTTGAAGGTGAGTCGTAAGAGGAGTCGGATACAAGAGGGTCGGATGGTAGCATGAGTTGAAGTCGTTTGACATTACAAGAGTGCGAAGACAAGAAGTGTCAGAATAAGTATGTTATAGTAAGCGATGTCGATGTCGGAGTCTTTGATGAATCCTCGTAGTGGCTGTAGTGCCTATATCGGGGGAAGAGCACAGTTCGACGAGAAGTTGCGTTCAACCGGGAGTTTCTACCCTCATAGCAACAGGTTACAGGTAGGCCCGACACAATAACAAAATGTGGAGTGTATGCCAAGTACATGTCTCCAAGCTTGTAACCGTCTTATGACGGGTCGCTGGTGGACGCATAGTATATCACCCCGTGCTAAGACCACCGTGTGGTTAATTCAACATTTCAGGCATGCACGTTAAACACTGGAGACTTCTCCAGCGGTTATTATTTGTTCCCAAACTTGAAAAGATGGCTCCAGGGAAAGGGATTTTCCACAAATTAATAAGTCATAACCGAGATAGAGGACTATTGTGAAGGGTTTGCCAAATCGCATTATTTCAAAGGTATCAGGATGTTACACGATCATTCGAAAAAGGGCATTTCACTTAACGGAGAGTACAGTGAAGAAAAAATTGATTTCGTATGCAAAAAACTGGTTTTTCATTGTTAGGCCACGGAGTTTTCACTCCATGTAGTATATTTATATTTGCGACTTGTAGTTGGATTACAAGGTTTACATGGACATTATTAAATCGACTCAGAAAGAGAAGAGGTTGTTCTGATCATAGAGTGGTTCGAAGGACCACTTAGATAATTAAGGGAGAAAAAAGAACGGTGTTTTTACCTTTCAACTTAACTGTTTCGACAATACTGAATAAAAACAAACTTGGTTGATTGTAAGTAAAGCAAGCGAGTATAGATCGATGCATACGATATTATAAAAAGAGAGTACTAGAAATGAATATTCCACTACAGTGGAGTTTAGTAAATAATGATCAATATGATACAATATCAAATATAGCCTATAGTTATATAATGTTCTGCATCTAAACAGGATATAATGAAGAGAAGAAAAATTTAATCAATCAGATTTTACAGATTTCAATTGTATCGTATTATTTTAAAGGCATCAGGATGTTACACGATCGTTGGAAAAAGTGCATTTCACTTAACGGAGAGTACGGTGAAGAAAAATTTATTTCATATGCAAAAAAAACCAGTTTTTCATTGTTAGGTCGCGGAGTTTTCACTCCATGTAGTATATTTATATTTGCGACTTGTAGTTGGCTTACAAGGTTTACATGGACATTATTAAATCGACTCAGAAAGAGAAGAGGTTGTTCTGATCACAGAGTGGTTCGAAGGACCACTCAGATAATTAAGGGGGAAATAAGAACGGTGCTTTTACCTTTTAAATTCAGTGTTTCGACAATAATGAATAAAAACGAACTTGGTTCATTGTAAGTAAAGCAAGCGAGTATAGATCGATGCATACGATATTATAAAAAGAGAGTACTAAAAATATAGGCTATAGTTATATAATGTTCTGCACCTAAACAGGATACAATGAAGAGAAGAAAAATTTAATCAATCAGATTTAACAGACTTCAATTGTATAGAAAGTTAAAAACTCAAAAATATAAATATTTTCTAGAGAGAATTATTGTAGTAAGAAATAAAGTTAATAAAGTTCATATTCCAAAAGTAAGGACGAAGCTCAAAGTTTAATCTATTACAAAATTAACGAAATGAAAATGCCATCATTTAAATTGTAACTGATATGAATAGATTTACTATGAAACCAAATTCATATTTCAAAACTTATCCATTTATGAATTGGCGTTATTTAATGAATTGCTTTCTAGAATCAAGTGTCCCTTTCATTCCCAAATATTAAATTATGATTTATTCATAAAAAAAAAACATTTTAATTTAATGTAAAATATGTAACATTTATCACAATTTATTTATGACAAAATAAATTGCCGTTTCCAACAACACACGTACACATTCATTTAAAAATCACAACAAAGTGACAACAGTTTAGTTGAAAAACGACACGAATATAAAATAAAATACATACAAAATCATAAAAAAACCTCAAAAATATTTTATAAACATTTGTCTGTTTTAACGTTCAACAATAAACATTATCGAAATAATGTTTAAACAAGCTCCGTACAACTTGTGGCTAAAAGTGCCACTGAAATATTAACAGTGAATGAATAGAGCAACAAGAATGTTGTTTAATGTTTCAACACCATCTAGCTCCCTTTTTGAAGTAACTGCATTTTATAGAAACCCACCAACAAAAAAAAAGTAAAAAATAAAAATTGAAAAAGTCGTAAAACAAAATGTTGCTTCTTTATTTTCTTCTGCTTATACTCGTAATTCTTTATGGTTTTATCCCTTTTTTTTTTTTTGAACATAAACATTACTCAAGGTGAACGAATGAATGATTTCTGCCTGTCTTGTTGTTCTTGTTGCTTTTTACGGATTTTCATAAAATAAATCGTTTCGACACCTATAAAAATGTTGTAAAAAAAATGAGTTTTTTGTTTTTTTTTTTTTTTACATAAACCAAACATTAGCACTATTATTGAGCCAATGGTAATAACTTTTGCCTCCTCTTTACATTATATCCAATACTACTTAGACATTGATCATATTTTCGTTGCTACTCGTACTTGCTACAACATGTTCTGCATGCACCTTCTACATCTCTTAGACGAATAATAAATAATCAAGTTATACATTGATGTATGATATTTGTTCTATAGATTTTGTGTGTTTATGGGGTTTTTTTTTTTTTTTTTTTGAAGTTTTGTATTCTTCCGTAGAAGCTTTATACCAAAACAAAGTTTATTACTGTTGTAGTTTATTTATTTTGTGGTTATATGCTGCTTCCTGGTTTCCCTTCGGATTTAACGTTCTACAACGTCTTTGGGCGAAAAAAGTCTTTGCGATTGTTTGGCAAGATGAATGGAAATAAATATTAAATGATGATGTTTGGTGGTCTTAAACTTTCTCAATTCTATAGACTAGTTTTAAATGCTGACGATATTAGATTTTTTTATGTGTAAAATTTAAAAAAAAAGAAATAAGTAAGAGTATTAAATTCGGCTATATCGAATCCTGATACCCTTCACCTGGAGTTTACGATTACATTACGTTTATATGGATTTGTTGCAATATTTATGACAACAACAAATTATTTTAAAAAGTAAAAGAAAAATTATTACAACAGACAGACTGAATTTTCATAATCATTTAAAGGTATCTCCATATTTTATGTCATATCCTCGCACAATGACATTCGATTTACTCCATTTTAAACACCAAGCTGCTCGGAATAATGATGAAAAATATTGCCCAAAGTCTACCCAGATAGTTGTTCTACTTTGTAAGTTATCGTGATTTAACCAGACAGACAGACGGACATCGCTATATGGACTCGAGTTATTATAAGGATCAATAAAAAATAATAAAAATAATAGTAAGGCGATTTTTTGTGACCGATTATTTGGCTATTGTTATGCCGTTCTAAATTGATGTCAAAGCGGTACGTACTTTTTAGCACTATTTAAAAATCTCCAATTTTACTTTTTCAAAAATTTTGTTCGAAAAATTTACCGAAATTAACGATTGGACTTAAGGTCTTATTGACAAAATATACATGATTAAAAGTGACAAATATTGTAGATATCCTGTTCTTAATTTGGCAAGGGCAGCGTTTTTATTTCAGCGGATTTGAAGAAAAATGTGATTTTTCATACTTGTTCAACGTTTAGGCTACTTAGGTGTTTTCATATTTCAAATATATTTTATCAAAATATTATACTACTTAATATAAGTTCTCAACCTTGTAAATTAAGGTTAAATTGAAACACTATAAACTGTCCCTGTTTAAAGTCAAATATCAAATTTAAGAAGACTTAATATTTTTAAAACAAAAAATCGAAATAATTTATATTTGCGGAAGGATTTCGATAAAACTTGTTGATAATATCTAAAACATAATATTCTGGACTTATTTTCTGAAATTTACCCGTGTGGTACTCTTGATGTCAAATTGACTCTTTATGAAAATATATAAATATTTTCTTGATTAGGATTTTTTTAAATAAAACAAATTTAATGTATTCATAAAATTCCTCAAATTTATTTGTTATTTTATGAAAATATGTAGATTAATTAGTTTATATATTTAATACAGTATAAACAAATTTGTATATCGAGGGCTTATATTCAAAAAGTACCCTCTGCATAAATAATTATATTAATGACAGCAATTTCGTCAATTTTTGATATTCATAAAATATCCGAGTTCAGAACCTGCCTGACGCGATTACCAACGAAATGCCGTCCGCCGAATTTCGATACGACATATGATACTCAAGAAAAACGACATCCCGTTTGGCTTCTCATTTTTACGTACCCATTTTCATGGCTCTGGGAGGGGGGGGGGATAAAAAAAAACATAGATACATAAATACGGAAAAAGTTAGAAAATTACGTCTACTTTCACGTAAAAAACCCAAAGTTGATGAATTTGAAAACGACTCAGCTACATCACTTTTAAAAAACGTTCTTTTTGTGAGCTTGAACCACAAGTCATACGTTAAGTGCTCAAATAAAAGCTGTCATTAATTTTATTCTTGCCAATATACAGTTAGAAATTGGTAATTTCTATAGAAATTAAAAAACAATCTATTCAAAATTTTTTGTTTAAAAATTATATCTATAATATAAATAGGCTAGGCGATATCTTGTGACCGATGTTTTGTTCTATCGTTTTATCCCGATTTTGACCAAACGTATCTTATTTGAAAGGAATTTCTTTTTAGCCGTGTTGCAGATTTACAGATTTTTAAATTTTTTCTTTATTTTTTGTAAATTGCATTTTAAGTTGCTACTAACACATACATAAAATTATACAATGCACATACACATACATAGTGTGTTTATTAAATTTGTTAATGTGTTTCTAATAAAAATGAGTTTGATTATAATTGATTAGCATACCTTTAGGGTCGTTATTTAATGAAAAAATAAAATTTCCTAGAATTTGCACTCGAATTTCGGGGGCTGGAGTCTGCTGGTAATAATAAATATGAAGGGTAAAAAATTAAAAATCAACTAAAAAAAATACATATGTGACATGGAAAGTTAAAAGGGACCTATGGGTCGAAAAAATCGATTTTTACTTTTTTTGATGATTCTCATAGCAGACAACGCGCTCTTTCTAATGCAGCAAACCGCAGCTTTCTAACTGCATTAGTTTTTTAATAAATTAGCTTCAAAGTAGACACCTTTGATTAAAAAAAAAGTAAAAAGAATCCGACGGGGTCGCTGATTACGAATCTCATATTAGATTTAAAAAATCTAAAATGGCGGATCCAATATGACGGATTAGTTTTTTTTTTAATGATCAGATTTGTTTTAAAATCGTTACTCAAAGGTTTTTGCGGTCGCTTATTATGAATTTAAAGTCAGATTTTTGAAACTCAAAAAGGCGGATCCAATTTGGCGGATTAGTTTTTTAAAAATTTATCGGGATAGATTTTGAAAAATTAAGATAGATGATTATAATAGATATATATCCGATTGTTTTAATAAAATGAACAAAAATAGTCCGCCATATTAGATACGCCATTTTTAATTTTTAAAATCCAATACCAGATTCGTAATCAGCGACTCAGAAAACCTCTGAGTAATGAGTTTCAAGCCATAAAAGCGCTCAGGCGGATCAAAATCAACTTGTTAACTTCAAAGTCGTTTTTCTCCGAAACTTATTTTCTGACCACAGGTCCCTTTTAACTTTCCGTGTCACATATATTATTTATTTAGTTTTTTTTTGCATTTCGAACTTTCTAATTTGTTTTGTATTTGAGGGAAACCTAATATTTGGAATAAAATTCGACTACGATTTGATGATTTTTCAATTTTTATAATGAAATAAAATTTTACATGAAAAAAATGTCCAGTAAAGCAAAAAATTACGAAAAACTTTTAAGTTTTTAAAATTCTTACCACTTACTAAAATATTTCTAAATTCTAAAAAAAAATTATTTCCTTGTGAAACATATTTATTTAACAAGACTTTTGTTAAAATTAAATTTAATTTTGAATTCTTTTTCAATTTATTTTATTTTTCATATTTTCATAAAATAATAAAGTTGGAAACACAACTGGAGCGAATGACGAATTTTTCGTTCCGAATTTTCGTCGTCAGAAATAAAACACATTTGTGTATATGAAAATGAACACAATCAGTGTGTCGAACGAAATACTTAGTGTGTAACGAACTCTGCGATAGTTTTATTTCTATTTCTTACGCCGACGAACGACGAATAAATTGGTGTAGAGTGGCCGTATTTCATTGTAGTTTTTGAAATGTTTTAGTAAATAACGTTTTTTTTGTCTTTAAAAGTTGTTTTGTATTTTATTTATAACTCATAAGTTATATAAAATCTATTTTTAATTATATAATATTCTTTTACAAAATTTTTGTTTTTTTGTTAATATTTATTCCTTTTCATTTAGTGCTTCTTTTTTTTTTTTAAATATGGTCACACTATCAGCTACAACATGTAAACAAAAATGACATAAAATTAAGTTATTAATGAAAATTTGTGTAATTTTTTCAGAATTAAAAAATTAAACGCTGCCGTACAAAAAAAAAAGCTTTCAACATGGTGAACATGATGTTTAAAATTGTAATAATTTGTACAAAGTTAAAAATTATTTTATTCATATTTTTCAAACATTTATTTATATAAATTACAAAAAATTTCAATTGATTTACAGCTGTTATGTGAATTCGTCGTAATTGTATTTCATTCGACAAATTAACGCAACGAATTGTTGCCGATAAATTCGTCAGCTGTGCGAAATTCGTCGTTCGTCCCAGTTGTGTTTTCACCTTAACTTATTATATGATTTGAAAGGAATTAAATAATCGACATAAAATTCCCAGCATTTTTAAAAAGATTTTTTTTTATTGTGAAAACAAACTACACAGATCAAGTGTCCCCACTTTCCCTAACTAATGCATGATACTAAAAAATATTTGGAATTTTTATGATTTTTTTCTAACAAATATATAAAATATATAACAAATTGGTTTATGTTAAACATTTTTAATTAATTTAAAAAAAAAAACATAAAATTTTTATCGATTTTTTTAATTAATTGATTTTGACAAAATGGCAACAATACATGTGTTTCAAATGTCACCTATACTTAAAGTTGTTAAATAAAATTGTCAGTAGAAAAAAAGCGATTTGTAATAAATCACAACTGGCGACAAAAAGGCGAAATTTTAAGAGTTTTTCTAATGTTTTTTAATGCCAAATAGGAATTAAACCAACCATTTGTTTACTGAAAGGGATTATGAGCAGATATAAACTTTATAAATCTTTTACAAAAATTTGTGTTTGTAAAGACATACATATAAAGTTATATATTTCAAAAGAACTATCCCCCCTGGAATTATATGAGAATCCAGTTGCCTTTCCGAAGGTTGTTTAATTAATCAACATTAATATTTCTTTTTTTAAATAACACTTTAATATTAAGTAAATTGATTTTCTAGTAAAAACTTGTAGATAAAAACTTGTTGCCTGTGGTTTCAAATGTGAATTGCTTTTTTGATGGAAAATTTAATTTCAACGAAGTTTTATTTAAATTACCTTTCCACTTTATAATAGAAAAATCTACTTTTAATTGTTGTTTCTTTATTTCCAATTAACAACTTACTTAAACATATTGATCTCCTCAAAAAAACATTAAAGTTTCACCTTCTTTTCATCCATAAAGTATAATAGAGAATAAGAGATGCTTAATTTGTCTGTATTTAAACAAATCAATTATAAGAAAACTTTTTCTTGCCGACAAACAGATGCCTGTTCTTTTTCGAATTTCTATTTATCATTTTTAAGTATATTTTTATTTTGAATATAAACAAAATAAGTTTCTGTTCTTTTTTTTCGATAGTTTCGTTAATAACAAAGTACTTTACTTAAAGTGACCTCTTCGGCATGACCTCAATTGTCTATATCGATTTCAATAATTAGAATTAAAAAGAGAAATCTTGGTCAAGTTGTTTGGTTTTTCACTTCAGGCCTAAATCAAATTTTTTATATAAATTTTGTTATTGTAGCTTTGTTTTTGCTGTTGTTTACTGTAATGGACTAGAAGTTTATGAGACTTTTTATTTCCACGTGTCTTCGAACTATAAAACTGGGATCCAAATAATGGTATATATTATTAATAAACAAACAAAATGAAATATATCTAGTAATGTCCTTCTGTCTGTTAAAATCAGGATACATTTTGTGTAAAATAACTCCTACAATAATTTATGATGTACGTACATATGAATGTATGTGCCAAATTAAAGGGTTTTGCTTATCGTTATCGTTTTGGATATGGGTTGCTTTGATTTGTAAAATGTTCAGTGTTTGTTAGAGTTTGATAACAAACATAACAGTATCTCTTTTGCGAGTGTGTGAGGTCACTATTGAAATGCTCTACATCAAGGTTATAAATTTAAAGTTTTTATAAAATTACTTAAATTTGGTCACCATGGACCATAGATAGACATCAAGTACATTAAATTTTGATTTAATTCATAGCAATTTTGTTATCGCCCTAAATTTGATTTGCCTTGCTCATAATGTTTTTCGCTTTATTTTACTTTCTTTAATTTAATTTTATTTTATTTTCTTATAGTTTTCATAATTATTTTATTTAATTAGAAATTAATCAAGCTTTCGATCGAGTGTTTTACCAAAGTGAGTTACCAAACCTCATCAGTAACCAAAAGCAGTAGATAATTTGTTTGTTAAAAAGTTAAATTCATATACAGCCCAATTACGAATATTCTCAAGGAATTTCTTTCTCACGGAAAATATTTTTCTCGAGAAAAAACCCCCAATTATACATTCCGCGTGAACAAAAAATGAATAAGTGGCATCATCGAATTTCGAAGCCAGTTGTTTTGCTTATTGACAATTAATTTTCTATTTTTTTCTTTTGTGTGAGCAAACGAAAATAAAT